>JAPSES010042146.1:0-12232 GCA_029822895.1 Maxillicosta whitleyi
ATAAAGCAAACCATGAAGTCGATTCCAGTAATTAGTGTTATTAAGTCGTCATGCATTTCATAGGTTTTGTTTTGTTGGCACTGCGCTACTGCAGCTCCACCAGCTTTATATTTCTGTGGAGAAGTGACAAATAATACAACTTTCAAAATGTAAAACAGTGAGCTGGTTGACATTTACACCAGTTTTCCCATCATTGTCTGATTTCTGGAGTTGTCATTGAATTGTTCATGTAAACAGTGTAATCTGATATGATTTATCAGATAACAGCGGTGATCTGATTATGAGAAATCGGATTAACACACCTGCAATTTTTACAATTTGTGCCATTGTTTAGCCTCAGTTCCTCCTTTTTACATGTTAATTATAATATATACAGATCACAGTGGATCTATAAATCCACAAAATATTTAATAAAAGGTAGAATATTGGTACAATTTTGTTTTAGTGTCAATAAGTGAAAATATTTACATTTGCAAACAGAAAAAAAATGGAGTTGTGTGTATTTATAGGTTATTGTGATAGTATTTGACTGATCTGACCCACTTGAGATTGAATTGGTCTGAATGTGGAACCTGAACTAAAATCATTAATATTTTAATATCTGTTTTTGGATTTCATAAATTCATCTCAGCAGCCAAACAGGACCCTTTGGCGGGCCGGTTTTGGCCCCCGGGCCGCATGTTTGACACCTGTGATGTAAACAGACTGAGTGTCTTTGGCAAAACAAACCTAAAGCAGAAACAGATTTTTCCATAGTTTTCCCACTTGTCTTAATACTTGGAAAAACTCTTCACCGAGCACGTTTTACAAACAAAGGGCTGAGAACATCAGTTAACCTATAAGTGCAACATACTCTTCACCTACCAAAACACTCCATAATTCAACAACCTGATGCACTGCAGACTATACGTTTGGGTTTTGTGTTTATTTTTGCACCGTATAGTGTCGCAATGAAAAATAAAATAAAAAAGAAATAGTCTCACTGCAGGTTTTATATTGAACCTGCAAATAAATATGAAATTCTCCTCTGTTATAGCTCAACAGAAATATGTGGGAACACATTTTATTTTCTGTGCAGTAAGTGAAACAACAACACATACTATATAGTAGACGAAAGCTGATCCATACTGCCCTTTACCTTTACATGGATCATTAACATTTATATTATCGTCTTTGCTTCAAATCTTGGATATCTGTAAATGTTTTGCATGTTTTTTTTTATCCACTGTCACAATCGTCCACAGATATTAGATGCAAAGCAGCAAAGGAAGCTTTTTGTCTGTTATTACAGTTGTTAAACTACTGAGTAACTGTAGTTGTATTTTCAGGTCGCTCCTGGTCAAAAAAAAAAAAAGTGACAGCTCTCTGTTCTTTGCCTTCATATGCATGTATTTTAATGCCATTATTCCACTTTTATATAGACGAGTAACAAGGCTACAGACAAATTATCAACCTAAAATAAGAAAAGTGGATCTTATTTGAAGCCTGTGTGTCAAAACGCAACAGGTTTTAACTGGCTGTTGACTGGCTGTGAGTAAGTGTTCTGCACTGGTGGTAAACACTGATACAGGCAGGGGCGTAGCACCAAATTTGGGGCCCCTGTGGACCCACCCCCCACCTAGGTGCAATTGCGTGGATTCTTCAGAAAATATCACATGCACAGTTTAATTTTCTTTATTCATAACATATAAATTTAAGAACACCAGAGGCATTACAATAATGAAGTAGGAACAAATGTCAGTCTGATTATACGATCATTTTTACAGCACAATTAAAGATAATAAACAATAATGATAAAACTGACAAACTGGAAAAACAAAACCGGCTTTCACGATTACTAAACCAACGTGCATTGATAATGGGGGTGTCTGATATAGATTATAGGTACTATTTGCAGGCTGGGACATATATTTCAACCAATGTATTCCCAGAGAACATTGAATTTGCATGAAATACCAACATATATTGACATTATTTAGGGGGGGGGAAAAAAAAAAAAAGAAAGGGGAAAAATAAACTCCTTTTGGGACCCTCCCAGCCAGGGGCCCCACCTTTAGTCAGGACCCCCTGAATCAGTCCTACTTTACCACCCCCCACCCCCCCTACGACGCCCTTGGATATAGGTATTGATGAATTTCAGAAGCAGTAACTGAATGCATTTTACGTTCAAAGCGATCCAAAAGTATGTACGGTTTGAGTCTGTTCACATGAAGAATGATGTTTGTTGTATTACAGGGGGAAAGTGGGTTTGTTTTGAAATGAAAACTGTGAATTGCTTTGTCCGTGCAGATGTGAACCTCTGCAGTGGACCTTGCATCACTGCCATCATTCTGTGTTTAGACAATAAGTAATAGAATTGAGGTGGATCCGTTCATTCGCCCTGCAGTGTTTTATACAGTATGTGCTGACCCTGCTCAGCTTCTGCTAATGCTTTGTGTGTGGACTCTGTTTGGAGTCCCAGTGTTTTTTAGAGGCCTTGTCTTCTGTCCACAGGCTTTGTTGCTCTGCCGCTCTTGAATGGCCCGATCACTCCAGTAGAGCAATGCTTTCTTTTCTTTCTTTCTTAATTTCTGTCTTTCTTTCTGTCTGTCTGTCTTTTATTTTCCATGCTTTTCAATGTTGTCTTTCTCCCGTTTGTCTCTGCTGCTTCAGGGGCCTGTTTGGGTAAGACCTCTTGTGTAATTCCCCGTCTGCCACCCCCTTGATTCAGTATCCATCTGCAGACCCGCACGCAGCAGGCGGCCTCAAACCCACTAATGCCACTGACCTTCAGCAACACGACTACACGCCTGTATTTGTAGATATTTCATGCTAATTCCTTCAACACATGAATCCCTACTCTGTTTTTCCTCCAGAGTCTGGGTGTTTCTTCTCTACATTTTTAATCTTTAAATTCAGAACACAAGGTCTCGGTTAAAGACTGTGTTTGACACCATTTAACTACTTCCACCATGTCATAGCACCACCACCTTTTTATTGTTATTATTCTTGCATTAAAAAAAAAAAAAATTCTTAAATCTTTTGAAGATAAAGTGGTGGGTTTTTTTTTTTAAAAATTGCGATAAAATGAAAATGATCTCGATATACACCGCATTGTTTCTAGTATTACTCTAACTCTTATATATATACATACTGTATTACCAGATTATTGCCAACACACAGGCCTAGTGATGCTAAAAAAAACTTAAAATGATCAGAATTATTTCTTCTGAACTTGAAATATCCAACCTGTCTGCCTATGAATTGAGCTCAAAAAGGTCTCTATCGGTCACATATATGCAGATTGAAAGCAGCCTGATGAGACCATTAATGTAAAGGTTGACGTTTGCATATCCCTGGGCGGGACTGGAGCCAGGTAGAAAGGCCCCTGTCTCATAAAGGTTCCGAACACTGAAGCCACACACTAGAGAACTGAGGGCTAAATGCTAACACATACAAATGTATTCAAAGGTTGATGGTGAACAGGTCCAAAAATACAAACGTGGCATGAAAAGCACCTGCGAAAATCTCAGGAAGACATGGAAATGAACTGAAATGAAACTCATTGTTTATTTCTTTCATATGTGCAATGCTGTTTGCTATGCTTGTGTTGTGTGTTGTTTGTGTATTTGCCTCGTGTCTGTGTGTGTATTATGTGAATTTGTGTCTTTCATTAGTCGATGCTCCTTATCTGTTCCTGTTCCATTCATGAAGGTGCACCATCGATGAGTTTCAGCCGTGTCGCTGCTGCATATTAAAAGCAACTGTACTGATAATGTTTAGGGTTTTTAGTTGTCGTTCTGCAAGAGTAGACATTTTTGATTAAAGTCCCCAGTATTCTTTCTGAGTTAGAAGTCCATGTTCTTCGACGCTCTCATAAAGACAGTCCTAGAGAATAACTAGTTTTGTCACGAAATGTCTACTCTTACAAATAGAACCCTAAACAACTTTTTAAACATTGACTTTGTCATAAGTATATACAATCTGATTCCCTACTGTCTGTGTTCTCAAATGTAGTGATGGTGGCATGGGTCAGTCTCAGGACGACAGCATCGTGGGTACCAAGCAGTGTCGGCACAGTGTGGCCATCATGCCCATTCCTGGCAACTTGTCCTCTAGCAGCCCTGACCTGCTGCAGCCGGCCACCAGCGTCCTGGACTTCTCCAACCCTGCAGGTAAAACACGACACTAAACATTATCAAACAGAGACAGGTTACACTGTACAGATACCAGTGCAATACGTTAGTTCTTCTGTTTGTGTTCTTAGCTCACCAACCATCGTCTTCATCATTGTCTATGTTAGTAATTTCTTCAAACATCCCTGAAACTACTCTGCTGATTCATTACAGATTTTACATGTAGCTTCCTTGGAACAATGTCTGCAAATGAATTTTTGAAATATTAAAAATTTGTCTTTACTTATAATGAGCCATATTTTGATGGGTGATAAAAGGGAAACGGTTAGAGATATCAATATAGTTACAACTGATCACTGATAGGAAGTCATATCTGAACTTTCACTGAATTTGTTGAGGTGTCCTCAAGGTCAAAGTACCACCCACTTCTATTGGAAAATTGATCTCCTGCATCAAGACCACAGGACTGTAACACAATGGCAGAACCTGGCAACCTCGCAAGTTCAACCTGTTGTTAATTTCTTATAGAACATGATGGTATCAGTTCAGTTTGCATTGACTTGGCACAGTTTTTAAGACAACGCTGCATTACAGCAGGGACACCAAGTACCATCAGATACTATTTTAATATGACTTCTGCAGAAGTTCCAAAGGAATCAAAGTAACAAGTAATGTGATGTAAAATCTCAAGTCACATGTCCTTAATCATTGACCTGTGAGTTTGTGTATGTGTTATCACATCAGAACATGTAATTTCTGACCCAAACTAGCAAGAAATCTGTGAAAATGAGTCGATTCTTAATGCACATTAACAATGGACATGTATTGCTCCTATTCATATCTGAATGTTACAGGGAACTGTGCAGGTAGATCAGTCAGAAGTTTCAGATTGTCTGTTTCTCACACTTGACTTCAGACCTCGCCCCCATTGAGCGCTGAAAGCCACTTGTAAAGTGAAGGACCCCAGTTCTCGACAAGCACAGAGAGACTTCACACAGACGACCTGTCAACTTCATACATAACACAAAGCAGCCATATAAGAAATGTTGTGTTTGTGTCTTGCCATCTCTCTGACTGTCAGACTCTTTTTTTGATCTTTATCCTTGAAATACAGGCAAACTCTTCGACGGACATTTGTGTTGACACAGAGTTCACACACACACACACACACACATCTACATTAACACAACCACAACACCTAAGGCTTTCACACTGAGACACACCGAGGTCCTCCTTTTGAAGCGGTAATAGCGCTGTTGCAGAACTAACCCCGTTTGATAAGGATTAACCTCCATGACTATAATGCTGATTTATTTTTGCTTCCAGGCAGGTTTGTATTTCTGTTCTTATTTAACCGAGCAGTCCCTTCGCATTCGTGTGCATATATCGGCAAAAATGAAACACTGGGTGAGGGAACAAAAGAGGAAAGAGGCTGAGAGATTGAATATGACCTTGATTTATGCCATGTGCCATTTGTCAGTGAGCTGCACACATCCAGACATCCGCGCGCACACACAAGCACACCTGCACAGAGATTTCTAGTCTGCAGACCTGTGCATCACATGCATTGGACTAAAGTACCAACACACAGTAACTGTGCCACATGAATCATCCGCCATTAGCTCAAGTTTCCCTTTGGTCTGTCCCTTTGCTCTGGCTTTCCATTAGATTTAATAGTAAATGGGAGAACAGGCTGCTTAACTGAAATTCTATGTTTTCCAGATGCTTGTAATTCCTGCAGAGCCTTTACCTGTAATTATATTAGCAAGGGATAAGGACAGGAGGCTCACTTTTCCACTGCTGCTACTAAATTACAGTCACTACATCTAAATATGTCAAGATGTAGAGTCCTGTTTTTATGCTGTTTTATTAGACAAAACTCTATAAACATGCCCTCAAACTGCAAATCCCTGTTTTTTTTTTTGTAATAAAGACAATTTCTTTCCCAGTTAATTGGAAAATATGGGAAAGCAGGAAAGATGATAACATAATTTAGGTGATTTGTACTTTTCATGTTTTTTTTTTTATTGTACTCCTCACTATGAGTTTTGTAACATAAACCAGGGATTACATGTATCAACAGAATGTCTACAATTTCATTTCTAGTAAGTTTTTGGTGAAATAGAGTTTAGAGTTCTTGGGGACATTTTAACATATCATGTTCAGAGATTAACGTCCAATTTAGAACAGTTTTAAATAAAATGGGTTTCAGTTGCAGCACAATTGTGAATAACAGAAACAAGTGTAAAAAAAAAAAAATTGAAATGGTGAAAAAGTGCACTTCCATACCACTTCCCATAAAATTTAAATTAAATGTTCACTATATCAGATTTATTCTTTGTTCGTCTCATGATGCACATTTACTCCTTTTCAGCAGTAATGATTTTATACAGATTATATCTATCTACATGTGAGTCATCTACTAATTTCAGCTAATATGTTATTGAAATATAATAATAATAATAATAATAATACGCTTTAAACTCTGTATGTGAAATGTGACTTCACTGTGTATATTTGGACAAGGAAAAAAAAGAAAAAGCACAATATGTCTTCAAACTCCTGGGAAATAGATGCCTTTTTTTTTTTTTTTTTGCCTCAGTAACAGACTCATAGATAATTCAGCAGTAATCGACATGTCTTGTCATGTATAATTTTTCTTTTATATACTTTATGCCTCTAACTGAAGCTTCACTCTCAGATCCTTGGTTTCTTTGTACATTTCCCCTCCGATCCCTTTCTCTTACTGTGATTTTAAACAGATGTTTTAGTGTCAACATGGTGAGTCATACTCAGCCTCTCTGGTTTCCCACAGATGAACAGATTAAGGCAACAGTACAAACTCTGTGGGTCTTCCCTCCAGTTTTCTCTTTTTGTCATGATGTTTCCAACCACTATGCTGTCATTTTGTACTTCCCTCTCTCTCTGATTCTCTTTAATTCACTATTTCTCTCTCTCTCTTTCTCTCTCTCCATTCTCTGCTTGCCAAGCTTTGGGACTTTACTGTAAGTATAAATACATACAATGCTGCTGTTTGGTTTTGCTCCCGTCAACATTTTTCATTCCTAATCTTAATTTTGCACCTTTTGCAGCATCCTGTGATATGAATGCTGATGTGCATCCTTCAGGCTCTTATTTAAGCTTTGTTAGCGGGCTTTCTTTTTATTCTGACTTGCTTTTTTTTTTTTTTTTTTTGTTTAGGTTTAAATGAGAAAAGTGTGGTGTTTTCATTAAAAAACAAAATAGCTTTGCTTTCCAGATCCATACAATAGAAACACTTCCCTATGCGACAAATTGATAAAAGTAAAATGGCTATTTAAGCAAGAATAAGAACAAGCTTGAATGGTAATATACTATAAAGCATGTTCAGCATACCCTTGTTTTAACAAAGCATAGCATCAGCAGTCGTGTCTTGTTGGACATTTTGGTAAAACAGTGATTATTGACTTATTTTCTTACTCTAGTTATAGAAGTTGGTAACAAGTGGATGCATCTAGTATTGTCACATGAAGGAGACACTATAACATTCAACAAATATACTGTATAATTGTAAAAGCAACACAGCAGATGCAACAAAAGCCTGGAAGAAAAAGCTGACAAGAAACCACCCACTGTGTGTTAAGTATAAGTTAATATTCCAACCACTATCACATCGTTAAGGCACAAGTGGATCTGACTATAATTACAATTTTGCATTCTGTTTAAATGAATGAGCTCTTGGATGTATTCTGGTGGCGTAGAAGATCATGTCAGTGTTAAACCCTCATTCTATTAAAAGTTGCAGGCATATGTTAAGTACAAATATATACAATACAAGCCTAGTAAAGATCAACACGTGCTTTAATCAAACACTTATTAGCGTTTGTCAGCATCACTGATCTGTTCAGAAATATTGATGTAATTGACGAGTTAAACTTGCTGTGACTGCTCCAAAACTAATTACGTTCATCAGTTACCGCGGCAACTTTCCAGTAAGAAGTAACCCACCTTTGTGACACTGAAAACTGAAGGTTAAACATTAAGTTTACCTCTAACCCTTTAATGGTGCTTTGTGATTCAGTCCCCGGTTTCGATCTTCTCTTCCACCCACCTCCACCCACTCCACAGCTCCAGATGTTTATACATGTGATTTATGTCGTCTGATTCTGTGATAATGACTGGGAGAGGCTCTGGTAATCATAGAACGGAGGCTGAGCTTTGCTTGTGTGAAGTCTTCCTCTCGTCTGTGTTTGCACAAACCTGAGAATACAGTTTTCCCCTCCTGTAGAAACCCTGTTTGGCCTCAGCCCATACATAAATTCTCTGGCGTTAAAAATGAGCGATACCTTGCCGAAGACGATAATTGATTGGATGTTTTGCTGGACTGCTGGTGATCGTCCGCCCGTGTGCCGTTCAGGTCGCAGCCCGTCCAGAGGATTAATTATGATTAGGCCCCATAGATATGATAGCCGGCTATTTAGCAGAGAGCCTCCCACTCTCTCATCACAAATCACAGCTAATGAGACACAAAGCATTTAGCTCGCTCCCAGCCCTGGTGCACAGAAACAGAAAGGAAACCTGCTACGGGAACAGAAAGCACATAAGGAACGCTGCATATGTACAAATGTGACTTTGTCTGTCTCTACTTTATATGTAAAAACTGTTTGTATGTTTGTTTGTTTGTTCACTGGCAGATAATCAATAGGCTATTTTGACAGTGTCGTCTTTGTCTTTGTTTTGTTGTTTTTTTATGCTCACATTTTTAAGTTTTTCACATTTTAACAAAGGGATACATATTCAAATTAACTATACAATTGTAGAGTCAGAGAAATAAAGCAGACGTGTTAATTAAAGAAAAACAAAAATGACAGCCATAGTTGCCAATATCTATCATCAAAATAAGGTATATATACAGGTACGAGCGAGTTCCGTTCCTACGCTGTCAACGCGCAAGTCGGAATTAACCCTTTAGTACCCCTAAATACCCCCTAAATTTCTAAATAACTATCCAAAAATCTTCCTCTTTTCCTCCCAGATCTCACATTAACACCATTAACACCGTACACTGTCCATCACTGCCCTTGAAGCTTTAGAAAAGCCTTCCATATTGGGATCGATTAGCCTGTTCTAGAAGTGAAAAGGAGTCTGTACGTACAGTATACAGTACGTATGTACAGTAATGGCGGACGAGACTCAGGCGTCGTACAATCAAAATAACGTAAGTCGGGTACTTCCTAACCCGAGGACTCACAGTATTTGAGTCTGTCGGTCCTAAAGCATTCACTGTGTCATTCACTTCCACTTTGACACAAAGACGCTTTTACTCATTCTAAGACAATGGGTTATTTTCTCTATGGTGTAACTTCTCCTATGATTTCTAGTCACTGAGTTATAGTGGGTGGTTCAACCTTGCACCACTTCCTTGTTGTTTTATTTATTTTATTTATTTATTTATTTTTTTACATGACCAATAATATTTTGGTTAAGTATCTTATCTTTTTCTGAAACATAGTTATTCAAACCTCCAAGATAAATAACTTTACATTCCCTGTTTTTTTTTTGTTTTTGTTTTTGTTTTTTACATATCTCAAAATGTCTTTCTTTATGTTATGCACACTTTCCCAGAATGAGTTAATTAGCAATATTTTAATGACTTATAACATGTAAATGGTTAAAGATAATCAATATAGTTACTATTGAGCACTGATAAGAAGTCAAACACAGACTTTCATTTAATTAGTTACGTTATCTTCCAGTGAAAGTACCACCTACTTCTATTGGGAGATTTGACTCCCGCATCAAAATCACAGGACTCAAACATAGCGGCGGAACCTCACAACATCAACTGGCTATTGATTCTTGATAGAACATGTCAGTGAGATACAGGGACATTGGGCGAAAACACATGAGTTTTATTATAGGTATAAATAATTATCTACATAAGTTTTGACCACGTTCAAATCTTACCTTACCTAACACTTATTTTCTAACATCAACAGGTGTATAAAGAAGGATTTACCACCATGATTTAATCAAGACTTCCAACAAATATCCGTACATATGGACATAAAATAATGAATTAATGTCGCTCCCTGGTTATTTCATATTTAGCTTCAGCCTGATGTTAAAAATGTTAGCATATTATTTTAATGCGATGATTTGCAATTTTTGAATCACATGATGATGAAAATACACTTTTAGCTGAAAAAAGTGTATGTCTGACCATAATAGTACAGACCGCTGCATTAAATTGAATCCAGGAAAACCCTTAAACATCACTATGTCTACAATTTATGTAACTGAAAAAAAACAAAAAAAAAGGCAGGTAGCATATGAAGTAACACTGTATAGTTTCATTTATGTGGAAAACCTGCATTTGTAACAGAAATTAACATAGAGAAGGTCAAGGAAAAATACAAAGACTAATTATGAAAGTGAAAAAATAACCGTAGAAATACAATTAAATCCAATACAGTGATGAAACCTCACCCACACATGACAAATGTAAAATAGTACGCATAGAAACACACCCAAAACAATGCAATTGCAGAAGATTATTCATTATACATCATATTGAAAGATATATGAGAGTATTTGTGTGCGCAGGACAACCTGAACTGATTGATTCGAATCTGTTAAAATGAAAACGCATTTACTTACGCCACCGTTATCGACTTAGCCTCCAGCGATTTGTGTTATCACGCTGCTGTAATGGTAATGATAATAATAAAGACCACCAAGCAGTTCTTACATAAACACAATCAGTCACTTAAAGACTCACGCACTCTGCATACAAACACAGATCAGATCCATGTTAGTGAGGCTGAACGTAATGGCTTTGAGACTGAGCAGGTTTTATCATGCATACACACAAAGTCATTAGTCAAAGACACATTTACAAACGCTTTACCCACTATAAAGACCGCACTACAGGCACACACACACACACACACACATGACAGCTTCATCCAAGCTGTTGGACTCCCTCTCCACCTGTCACTGTGCAGCGTTCATGAGTCATTGTTGTAAAGCTCCTCAGCTGCCTGTGGCTAATGGGCCATACCCTCTTCCTTTACTCCAACACAAGGATCCTTAATGCAGTATTTCACTCAGGGGGAACATTTTCATTATTTAACACACACATCGCATGCAGTCACTGTCAGCCTCTACACCATGAGCTGCTGCAGAAATCTGGAGTCAGAAGGTTTTGTACCAGAGGTTGGACAAAGTATGGATACAGGAATACATTATATGATATATTATGTTATATATATTGTATCAAATGTCAATATTTCCATTGAAACATTCTACCTAGATTCCCTCTGTACTAATCAGAGACATCGGTTATTCGATCAACTGGGTTGCACCAAACCAAAATAGCAAAAAAACACTTTCTTTTTTTCCAATGTCCTCAATTAAAGCCCGAATACATTCTGTTTTCCTCTAGAAATTGGCTTTTTAGATATGAGTTATCTTAAAGTTATGTGTCGATCACTAAACAGATTGTTTGCATTTCATTTTTCACTCATTTGTGGGTTTTTTGTACTTGTTCTTTTCTCTGCACTTGCTTGTTGTATGTTGCTGCTGCTGCTAACTGTGGAATTTATTTTCTTATCTTATGTGTCATCTAACCTTTAAAAAAAAATGCTTCAGTTTGAGACGATACTGTTTTATTCATTGAGAACTCAAGTAGTACATTACATAACATGCTCTTATAAATCATTTAGATTCGCATTACATACATTTTGCATTTACTTGTTTGTCATATGTTTTGCGGTTAGTTACACTGAGCATTCTTCTAATGCTAAATGTTCCTCAAACGGTGACAACATATATAGGACCTGAATCAACACTGGTCTTGTAAAACTCACTTATAATGTTACGAAAACAACTAGAAAAGCACTCAGAGCGCAAACCTCCGCCAAGCAGCACAGTTCCCCAATATATTGTAACTGACACCCCAAAATATTACTCCTACTTTTGTTTTTTTATCTATTTTATTAGATTCTGGACACTGGAAACATACCCACAGAAATGTGAATTACATGCTGCTAACATCCTGCTTTCTTCAGGATCTAGCTCCATAACTATTGAAGATACGTCTATAGAAAAGTCCATGGACTATATGAGAAAACATG
>JAPSES010042194.1:0-12230 GCA_029822895.1 Maxillicosta whitleyi
ATTTTAAAAACCCCCCCCCCCCCCCCTTCGCTGCACTGCATGGTGATAACTGACAGTAAGAGGATGGGATTATCAGAAGTGTGTGAAGGAACATCTTGACACATTCTCAAAAGGAAATTATGCGTGAAAATGTCCCATATTGTCACAAACAGTGCTAAAAATACTCCTGCTACCTATGAGTGATGCCCTCAATTTGGGCACTAATGGATACTAATGACAACAACAAGTGAGGTGGAAGTTTACATGGTTGCCCGTGGTAACGATTTGGCCCAGTGTCGACCTTCTGATCATGCCTGTTAATCATGACTCAGCCAGTAAAATCTACAATTCACCCAGTCTATTGTCACGCCTGAGCATGACCTCACCTTGATTCAATCAAAACATGTGAATGGAAACCACTTTGCTGACCTCTGACCTCCACCTTCCTGAATGACAGAAGTGGTATGACGGGTAGTAGACGAATTATCCGCAAGAAACCTGCGACAAAGGCAGAAATAGTTCAACATGATCCTGATCCTTAAACATCATTCAGTTCAAGGTGCAGACAGTTCCATTTACCCGTCACCGTTACTCAGCTGTGACTGAGATTTACCCGGTGACGCACAGAGATACGCTACAATATATTCACACAGCCTTCAATCATGTTGATGACGACTGAGGACCCACTAAACCTTTAAGAAGGCAGAAACACTGTATTCCTTCCCTGTTTGACCTTCAAAACAGCACCTTCTAAACTGTTCCTTCAGCTGCGTCTCTGATAACAGTGGATATTTTAACTTTTTAATCACCTCAACTTTTCCCAAACTAGTGAAAAAGAGCAACATGAGTCATGATACGAGTTATTTCTACAAAACTGACACATAGTGGGAAAATAAATTTGAAAAATTATCCGTCATTTTTTGCTGCCTTAGTCTATTTTTTTCTACTTTCTTATTCTTATGCTGCAAAATCACTTTAAGTAAATGCTCAGAGGCAACAGTTTCAACATTACTTAAAAACTTAAATGAAGTGAAATGAAGATTATACTATCACAATTAAAAAGATGACAAACAGAAACAAATAAGCACATTTATTCATTACATTAGTGGCAGAACTGTGAAGAAAACTCAAAAAAACAGCCAATGTGTGGATAATCGGTTAATCACTGGAGTAATTTCTGAAGGATTTGGGACGTGAGAATGTTACCTTCATTTGTACTTATTTGTTTTCCCTAAAAAATAAATACTTATGATCCGAGCCACAGATCTGACCTGTGATAATACGACTGCACCCTGAACAGTCAGATCAGAACTCATGTGACATTTTCTAACTCGTGACGTTGTTTTTAACAATTCTAAATTGAGATTTGTCTCAATCCTGTCCTACAGGGAGTCACTCATTTACTATAAAGTAGTTCAAATGAGCTGGACAACCATCTCACAGTGACTGCAGGATACCACAGATGTTATAGTTACAAGTTGGGTTTGTAAAATATCTACACTTGTATAAATATATTTGATATGTAGGGGACTGTAATCACACTATCTACTAGCTTAATACTTTTATTAAATCATAAAAACCTAAACAGCCACTGGCAACTAAGATCATTTATTGATCTAAAATACCTGTTTATCCACTAATCATATGAATTCATGTAAATAATCGGCAGATAAAATACAGTTCGTCATCTTTTCATGATCATCAGATATGACCCATTAGGACGTTCAGAAGCTCTGTTGTTACCATGGAAACACTGATCTTCTACAACATGGTTTCACCAGTAAAACCCAAATAAGAGTGGATGGACACACTGGGTTTATGTTCAAGTTAATGATAAATTTAGCAGAAAAAGTAACTTTCTCTTCCGTTTTCTCTATTTTTGATATAATAATCCTCATCTTTTCTCTGAGCTTTAATGAACATCTACATGATCAGTGAATTAAATGCAGGAAAATACCTGATTACCATAAGTAAGTACAGAATACAGAATATATTATTATGATAAATCACTGAAAGATGGTTAAATATATAGAAGAAAATATTTTGGAAATGCCACAAAAGTAACACTGTGTCTTCATATGGTAAAAGAGAAATAAACAGTTAACTGAGAAATGATGTGTCAGGTTAATAATCTGCAGAGTGAAAATAATAATCACGATCATTAATACTATTCTTACGTTGCAGCCATAGTTTCTAAGTAATAAAGAAACCTAATTACAGTATGAATGTTCCTTGACATCCTGCTGATAACTGAAACTGAACCAGGGATCCAAAAACAACACAAGGAGCCATTAAAATGCATAAGGAAGGAAAGCACAACCACTTCCTTCAACTATGCAAGTAATGCCGGGTTAATGAACACACCGCTTCTTTCTTTCTCTCAAGAGGTCTCCTGAGGCTTAGGGGCCAACAGGAGTTATGCAACAAGCTGAGCAGAGTTAGGATCGACCAGAGCGTGACCCAGACCAATGAAGTAGAGCTGCCCTTTAATCCACATATGAGTTTAATATCAACAACAACACCGAACAAAGGCAACCACTCAACCAATAAAAGGCTTGTTATTTCACAGATGATGGACTTTCTTTTTTTTTTTTTTTTTTTTTTAATTCCAGAGTCCTGCAAACACAGTACAGGAAATGAGCCAAGTGTGATTGTTTTTACTTGTCTTAACAGACTTCTCAGGGTTGCACGTCTTTTCTCGGCTGTACTACATGAAACGTACAGCTACGGATCAGCTGTTATCAATACTGAAAACCTATTTCCTAGTTGTTGTTTTTTTTTTGGTTGTTGTTAGTGCTACATGGGAGTTGTCAAGGAGCTGAGACAAACTCTGGCTGCAGATAAAGCCTTCATAACTAACAGAGCAATAAAAAGCAAGGCTAGATTTTGACAATCTGTCAGTGTAGCAGATAAACATTTACCAAGAGAATACAAGTCTTGCCAGCATCTCTGTCTGACAGCGCAAGATGTATTATCAGAGAATAAAAATGAGGGTTTAACATACTTCAGGGACACTGTTTTACATGCATGTCCTCCAACAGTTTTGACAACTCCCATTTATTCGTAATAAAGACACCGAAGAGACAGAACTCATGTTTCATACTGATTGTCTGCTGCTTCTTGTAGGTTTTTCTTCCATTTATTTCAAGGGTGTCAAACTCATTTTAGTTCAGTGGCTACATTCAGCCCAATATGATCTGAAATAGGCCAGACCAGTAAAATAATAACATATTAACGTATAAATAATAAAAAAAAATAATATTTTTGTATTAGTGCTAGAAAGCCATTAAATTATATTTACATTTAGAAACTACTCTTCCACAAAAAAATATATAAATAATGTGAAAAAATAAATAAGTGCAATTTTAACAATATTATGCCTCAAATAATCATGCATGTTACACAAACATTCAGTAAAAAGCACAATATTGTTAAAACAGCACTTAATTCTCAGGTTGATCATATTTGTTCAGGTTATTCACATTTTATTGTTAAAGGATAGTTTATGAATGTAAATATTTTCATCATGTAATGTCATTTTTTTCACATTAAACCATGAAGAACTTTTGGATTTACGGGTTATTATGCTGTTATTTTACTTTAGATCATATTGTTCCATATGTACTCAGGAACTAAAATGATTTTAACATCTTCAGTGTGATTTTTGCATTTCACAACCTTGGTCTGGATCGGAACCTTTGGTGGGCAGGTTTTTGGTCACAACATCTCTGATTTAGTTTAACCATGTCTGAAATAAGCACTCATTTTCACACTATTTTCTAGATGTTATCTATTTAATCATACACAAGTCAAAGTCTTCTCTGAGAAACCTTTTAGATCTACACAGGTGGTGGTATGCCAGTATTTGCTTCATCTCTGGAAAGTCTGCCTGAGAAATGGGCCAAAGTTCACCAAGTGGCAGAGGGTAAGACGGAGCAGACAGCGTGGTGGTGTAGACAGCTGACACGGTGCTGCCTGCACCACCTTAACCCCCACATTACAACCGCTAATCTGACTAAACCTGACAGGAGCAATGGACACCATGGGGCAACTGGTCAAATAATCTTCCAGGGTGGCTTCGGGCTGTTTCAAATCAGGCATGCTGATGTTTTCAGCTTGATTGTGGATGCAGTGTTGAGATTCCTGAGCACAAGCGGTGGACTTAAGTGTATAAAATTGAATTGTGAGCGCTGAGGTCTGACACAACAGCAGGTATTTTACAAAGCAGATTAGGTCAGCGTCTCAAAATCCCCCTCATACTCCGACACTAGCTCTTTGTAGCGTTACGTAGAAGTTAATAGTTTACCAGTACACTCATATTAATCAAACTATCAAGCATCTAAAACAGGGGGCGTCAAACCTACGGCCAAAACTGGCCCCCCAAAAGGGCCGATTTCTGAAAGGCACAAATTATACTGAGATTATAACAATCAAAGGTGTCAAAAATATTCCAATTCAGGTTCAATCTCAAGAGTCAGACCTGTAAAATACTATCATAATAACCTAAATTGTAGTCAAAGAGGACGTGAAGGGAGTCGGTGCGAGAGAAAAGGATGCAGAAGACAGGGTTAGACGGAGGCAAATGATTCACTGTGGAGACCCCTGAAGGGAAAAACCGAAAGGAAAAGAAGAAAGAAGAATAACCCCTAAATAATAACAAGTGATTTTTTAGGGTTTTTTTGTTTTAGTGTAAAAAGTGAAATGACATGAAAATATTTACTGTCCAGGCAGAATATTGATAAAGTTGCACTTATTTCTCTTAAGACATCACAGCTTGTTCCTGTTTGTTCAGGTTATTCATGTTTTGTATTTCCACTGTGATTTATTAGGTGTAATGCACATGTGCAAACGATAAATGGAGGCACAACATTGTTAAAATTGCACTTACTTTTTAAAAGAAATTCCAGGTATTTTGTAGTTATTCATATTTGTTGAAGAATAATTTGTAGATGTAAACATTTACATGATGTAATTACATTTTTTTTTTTTCATTGTTACTATTTTACTGGTCTGGCCCACTTGAGATCATTTTGGGTTGAATGTGACCCTGAACTAAAATGAATTTGCCCCCCCTGATCTAAAATGTTTTGTGGTCCATGCCATAAATACAGGTATTATTCAGTAGCTCTCTTAAATCCATCCATTTGAGAAGGTCAGAGACTTAATCTTTACATTAAAATTTGCATAATAGGTTGCTTTATGATAAGATTAAGATTTTCATGTTAAAATTATTCATCTTGGACCCAATTAGAGGAGACTCAAAAAATGGAGCTCGTCTAATAACCGTGTTCATATTAACAACCTGCAGCCTGGTCACCTTCACGCCATCCGCGGACCAGACAAGAATTTATAAGAGCAGTAAAGGAAGATACTCGCACACTCTCCCGCCCTTAAAGCTAATGGAGAGGGAAGAAGGACAAAATGAGAGAGTCGTGCTGGCTGACGGTGGTTAAAGCATGATGACCAAACTTAGAGGTAGAAGCCCGAGGATGCACCGCATGGCTTTTACAGATGAGGCACCTCGTGATTCACTCCAGCTGAATAACTCAGGTCGTACTCAGCAGACCACCAGTGCTGACTGGATGACTGAGAGACACTGCCACTATTAAGAGCACTTCAATTCTTCAAGTCAAGGCCTCAAGAGCCATCTTTTCCAGTACGAAAAATAATAGGGTTCAATAAATAAATAAATAGCAGATTTCTTTCCTCTCTAGGCTATATATTTTATGTTTCACAAGTGGATATTTTCCCAGCACTTGATTTTTTATGATTTTTGCTGCTGTCAACTATGCAATTTCCCTATGGTGGGATCAACAAAGTCGTATCTTATCTTCCTTTGACCAAACATTGACCTTATTTCCTTTATTTAATGGTACCAACGACCAGAATTTGAACACTTTTTTGAGTGTAATAATATTTAAGTCTATTTAGTGTTTTCTTATTGATTACTGCTGTACTTTGGCACTTAATCATTAGTGAATGAAAGTTAAAGGAAATCCCCACAATACAAACATACATCAGTTCTATATATAAAGTGCCATAGGGTTACGTTTATTATGATCTGATGCTACTTAAATACAATTTTATTTATTGATTGGTAAGTTTTGCTTTCTCTGAAACTTCAGAGATGTGCTGACTAGCTTTGTGAACTTCTTAATTTACTGTAGTTACATAAATATTAACATATATTCAAACCCAACCAATCTCACTGTAATTATAACACAGTACCTTAACCCTGCACAGACTGTGGTTGTACAGGTTAGGACGTTGTGATAAGACGTATCATAAAGTGATAAGTTTATCAATAAAAACTGCTGTCCTTTTCTATGAAAAATATCCAAACACCAAATACCAAACCAGAAAATTGTTCTATTTGTTAAATTTATGAATATAGTAAATCAGCCCACACACCAAACTGAAAGTTAGTAATAAAAATAACCACTGATGCAATCCTATTACATTCAGCAGCAGAGGAAGAAGACAGTGACACCAATACACATGCCAAGTAGATACACAAATAAACATTTTGCTATAGTTTATAATATATAAACAGTAGTACTACTTTTACAAGTAGCAGTTTACAGCCATGAACAACATGTAGCATGTATACTAATAGTTCAATCAGTCAGACATTTATCAGATCAGTTCAAGATGATATTTATAAACATAATGTTAAACTTACAATTATTTTTTTAAAAAAAACAAACAAAAAAAACAGTGCAAATTACATGCAAGAGAAACATGAGCATCTGTGGCATTTATTAAGTGAATTAAAAGTCTCATTTTACAGTAACTGTTACTTTGTCATTTAACTAATCACTTAATCCACCAGCTGTTTCTTCTTGTATGGACCTGTTGTCAATATCAAAATAAAAGTGGTTTTCCCAAACACTGCCACAGGAAGGTAATAATAGCTGCTCATAATATAATCCCACATTCTTCTTGTGTTACTTGGTGTTTCATCCACATCCACAGCTGCGGATCATGATCATGTTTGTAGATCTCTGTTGGCTCTTTTAAAAACAACGCCCACACAGAAACAGTACTAATGAGAAAATGAAGTGTTCCCAGGAATAGTAATGGCCCGTGATGAGCTTTGCCATGCGGACTGTCTCATTGAGGTCGCCGCAGTTCCACAGTCTGTTCAGGTCTCATCTGAACCTGGACTTTCCAACTACCCACAATGAAGCGATCAACAGTTTCACCACAACACACCCTGCTAACTACAGCCACACCGGAGCTAGTACACAACCATCACCAGGGATTAAACTATGACCCTAAACTGGAAAAGAGGCGAATGTTAGTTAGTACGAGGACAAGCCACCACCTTGTTCTTTCACATAAGTAAGTGAGCTATAATTAGACTGTCAACTTCTGTCACATAAAAAGCAGCGAAAGTACCGCTGCAGACGTCGATCTGTATTTACCTGTAGCTCGGCAGAGGAGTCGGATCCTACAAATATTAATCCCGGCTTGATCTCTCCTCTTGATCGTGACACACACACATACACACTCACTTCTTACTGCAGTATTCGCTAATTTTACAGAGACGGCGCTGAGGAACGGGGTAGGCGGACAGGACTAGACCCTCCCACCGACAGCAGCTCCGACCAGGCCGCCATCACCCATCGAGACTTCCGGTTCAACCTTTCGCAATAAAAGACCCCCGCCATCAAGCTGAACGAGGATTCTGAAAGAAATACTCACAGGCACATACAGAAATAGGTCTGGTTTCATACTTTTGGAACACAATATGGAAGTGTTATATAATATAATAATATATAACAAAATTCTGAACGGCATCAAAAGTACAGGAAATTAAATGATTTGCAAAATAATAAATAATTTTCACTTGATTTAGATTTATGGAGAATGTTTAGACTTGTAAAATATTAAATGTATATAAAGAGAAGCAAAATTTATTTGTATAGCACAATTCATACACAGAACAATTCACAGTGCTTTACAAAAATGAAAAAGAGACAACTTAAAAACACAATTACCATTAAAACATAATCAATAATACATAAATAATAATCAGTTAAAATAAAGCAAAAGAATGCAGATGGAGAACTAACTTAGTCATATATTGTCAATGAGTATTTAATAATGTATATACATTATATATTACTTATAATGGTGGTAAAAAATAAATAAATAAATAAAAAGGCAGCCATTATAAAATATTCAAGTGTTTGATTTTAAATATATTTTAAATATATCAGTTTACATCTAAAAGTGATATAAGTTTGATACAAATATTTAAATACTTCACGTGAAATGATTATTCTTTGTAGCAGTAGCAGATCGCCCTGTCATGATTCCTTTTTCTTATAATAAATGGCGTACAGGGTGGGAGCCATTATTTTGAAAGCTAATTTATGCATTTCCGTTATTCCTCTGACTGCTTATGAGTGACTTGATGCAGAGGCTGCAGACTCTGGAGTCACCCAGGTTTCCTCCTCCCTCTCATGGTCAAAGATGACATCATCCGTAGTACAAGAAGACTCGTGCAACAGGAGGGTTGAGTGCAGATGTCAGCACTCTGTCCTGTTGGAAAAACCTTTGGACAGACCTGGGAAGTCAACAATATGTGCTGTAAAAAATGCAATCTAATTTTCCTTATTTAACTAAAGCAATCATCCATGATAGAAATGCAGGACATATGATCTATAGGGTAAAATCTAACAAATTGGACATCAAATCCAATGGGATGAAGAAGGTTTTATAGTTCATAAAATAGTAACACACAATCACCAAATATGTTATTGTAATATTGCAGGAAATTTTCACCGTTATTAAACTATTTTCATATGACACTGTTATGTGCCATTGTTGTATTATTGGCCTGTTAACCTGTCCTGTCTTCCAGAGCTCAGTGTTGATGAGCAGTAATCTGACTGATTGTGCAAACATGCAGGAGGCTCTGGGTTGGGTTTATATAAATGGATCTTTTTCTGCTGCTTTCTCTCTTCCTCAGCTCACTGGCACCAGATCACAGCTTTTTATTTATTTATTTTTTACTATTTTCCCTTCCTGTTTATTTTTCTTTATGAATAAATACCTTTTTTTTTTTTGCCTTTAATCTGGTGCCATGTTCCTCATTGTGTTGCGACTGAGCCAGTCATAACAAAATACTTATGGGTGAACTAAATGCAATCCAGTGTGAGCTCTAAACGTTACACCCACCTCAAGTCTATCAACATCAGACATTTATGGTTATAATTCAATAAAAGTAATCAATGTATTAAAAAAATAGAAAGTTCCTCCAACTGTTTCTTTTTTGGCACCACTTACATTTCCAGACTTTTGCTGTTATTATATGAATTAGACTTACATTACTTCACCTTAATTATGATTTGTTGAGGTACTTATAAAGTAATGCCTTAATTTATATTCTTCGTATTTGACATCAGCTGATTGATGGTTACACAGAGGACTTTTTAGTGGATTAGACAGACTGAAAGATGAGGTGGAGTAAATGTGAGTTTTCTGAAGTCTGTCGACTGGAAAGCCTAATGAAGGTGTTCTGCTTTCACGGGGACAGAAAAAAAAACAGTATAATCAGGAAGATTGGAATCACCTGTGGACACAAGGCTCAATATAGCCTGCAGTGAGGCATGAATTAGCTTAGCTACACAATGTAAATAGCATAGATTTGTAGCTAACATAGTCAGTTAGCTAATTGTGAAATTTTAAAATGACTTACTTATTGAGGATAAGCCTGTGTTAACATTACAATCCTGGGTATTCTTTCACTTTTAGTAAATAATTTATACAAGTTCACAAAATAGATGCTAAAATACTAATGCTAACAATCTTGTTCAAAAGTTAATGGTAGCTAACTTAACCTGTATTGTATGAATTAATTAAAGATAAACTATAATGTGATATAAACATCTAATATTATAATAATTGTTGTGGAAATATGACAATGTAATTTTTAAATAAATTCAAGTCATATGGCATCAAGATCAGGCCAGGTAACATGTAGGCTAAATTAAGCACAAGTGAAGTTTTGTAAACCAAATATATACATATATATATATATATAATGCACCTACAAAACTTTGCTCCTACAAACCCATTTTTTGCTTTTACAAAACTTGCATTAAAACTTCATTGGCACTTACAATATGTCACATATGTTTACAATGTTATCTGGCCTTATCTTAACACCATACATACAGTGACTTAACAGGTATTTTCAAAATTAACACTATTTAAGCAGGAGCAGACTCCAAAGTTTTGAGTTTCATTGATCATGTTCAAGTTTTTTTTCCCCTTTGGTTCAGACACACAACTTCACAGAAAAATGGGAAAAATCTGATTTATTTCTAAACTTACACATTATCCCTCTACCACACATTTTGGTAGCTCACAGGAAACAGCTTCTCTTAAAACAGTTATGGATAGAAACATAAAAATAAATTTCTTATACTCCTCACAACCAAAAGGTTTCTTTTAAAAATATATGGATAATCTAAGTAACATGACATAACAAAATGGTAGAAAAGAGGTAAACGGTACAGTTAAGACCATACAATGTTCATCGCCACTTCTACAAGGTTCAAATTTAGTGCATCTGATGAAAAACTCCCTTTCATCTCTTAGTAAGGCATATGTGTGAAAATTTATCACATCTTACTATACCTAGACATTTACTGAGGACAAGTCGTTTTCCCCTTTGAGTAATTAAAAAAAAAACATGGAATTAAATGAAAACATCAATCATCCTGTTCCTTCATTTTTTTATGTGAACACAAGTATGACCCCTCTGTTTACTGCCATGATAAGAACCAATGAAAGAAAAAAAAAAAAAAAAAAGAGCACATTCAATACAAAGATGTACCAAATCATGGGCTACCACAGAGCATGTGCAACATTCTTCAAGTGCCTCAGGTGCCATCATTCATCTATCATCAACAAAGGAAGTACAGCAACATAGTTTCATATGATTTTGTCTGAAAAGGTCCACTCCACTGGTAAGTTTCTCCGTGCTTGTTTAATGTAAGACATAAATGTAACAGCCTTTTTTTTGTTTCATTATGTATCTTTCATGTAGCCTATTTATTTTTACACTGTTCCCTCCTTATGCCATAATGACATCTCTTTGGTTTCCCCCACATCCCCCCCACATTCTGTTCTTCAATCCTGTTTAAAACGTGATTGTGAAACTGCAGGAGAGCTTTTTTCTTTTGTTTTTTTTTTTTTGTTTTTTTACAAAACAGCGTCACATTAGGGCATGGCATGAAAATCAGTTCAGAGGTTGAAGTCCAGCTTTAAAAGCATTAACATAAACAGGAAAGAAACACTACAGGGTTTTAATTCTCACTGGCAACCATCACAAACAGCAGGTTGGGAAGAAAATGTGTGACTTCTCTTACAATGTCACTGAAAATCTTTTATTACATGACGGAGATTAACCAAACAAGATGGGTGACTGATCCCGGATGAAATGAAAGGGAGGGACTGGGTCCGATAAAGGGGTTGATGAAGGTGCTGCTTGGACCCATGTCTTCCCTATGACAAAGATGCTTTTTTTTTTTCTCCAGTCGCCCAGGTGATCCCGGGTTGAGGGAGCTCGGAGGGACCGCAGGATGGACCCTTCAGAGTCAGCTCTGTCATAGCGGTCTCTACAACACCGCGTCATGTCTCTGACTCCTGGCCTGCGAGCGGGATGACAAACACAGTAATGTCATCGCCTGAGCCCAGTCTATCGTTGGGTAGCCGCCAACCACGCTCTTTCAGCACTCCTCGAGACCTCATTAGCAGATCCTGGGCTGCCAGTGTGTACCTGCAGCACACAGAAAACACAGTAAAATCACTCATTACAATAATGTATATTCAACATTTGTTAAGATATTGGGTTATGCAATCCCTAAAACATGTTTGGTGATGTATTTCGGATGTATTAAAGACAATGATATAAGAAAGAATGATAGATATTTGTTTAAAATACAGGTAGTCCTCGAGTTTAACCCTTTAGTACCCCTAAATCTCTAAATAACTATCCAAATGTGATGTTCACTTCTTATGAGCAAGCAAAGTTACAGTTCCATGTATTTGTGCTTATAGTCACTTCCGACAGAAGCAGCTATAGACGCTTTTTTCTCATTGCGTTTGTTTGGCCAAGAAAACGTTTGCCTGTAAGTATTTTATATTCAGTTTATAAATGAATAGTAAAAACATTTCTGATGTGAGCTGGTTGCTGGATAAAAAGACATTAATCTGTAAATGCTAATCGTTAG
>JAPSES010042213.1:0-12229 GCA_029822895.1 Maxillicosta whitleyi
AAAGTGATCCAGAATCCAGGATTTCTTCCGGATCACCCCCAAAAGTTAATCATTTCTTCCTTGTGCCATTGCCAACACATTGGGCACACAAAATGCAGATCATATGCTTTTCTGACAAATATTTAGTCTTATTTGGAGAAAAATTAATGAGTTTTACCATTTGACTCACTTTTCAATAGTTTCATAATTATGTAATACCTGTAGTCTAGAGAGCACATGTGTCAAACATACAGCTCATGAACGGACAATTCACTCATTCTTCTATTTGTTTTACTGTCAAAAGAACACAATTACATGAATGAAAGCATTTACATTTATAACCTCTTCTTTCACAAATAGTAAATAACCTCAACAAATATGAACAACCTGAAATGTATTAATTCGTTGTAATTGGACCAATATTCTGCCTGTTTCTAAATGTTGTAGATCCACTGTGATCTTTACATTGTTATGCACAGAATATTGTTAAAATTGCACCTTTTTTTCTTAAATTTTTTTTTTTTCACTTTTTTCACATTCCATGTTTTTCACATTTATTTAAAAGGATAGTTTGTAAATGGTAAAGTTTTTCATAATGTAATTTCACTATTTTCACTTTAAAACATAGAGAATATATGGAGTGGACGTTCTTTATATATTACTATTTTACTGCTCCGGCCAACCTCAGATCATATTGGGAAGATGTGGCCCCTGAACTAAGATGAGTTTAACACTCGGTCTAAAATGGACTGTAAGAGTACAATATCTAATGCTGTTAACACAGACTAAAAGCTGGCACACAAAAGCAGCACGACAGCTGTAGGTTTCTGTTCAAATCTTGTCTATGACTGCGAGCAGTTGTAAAAGATAAAGAGTTAAAAAAAAACAACACAAAAAACAAATGGCTGTCTTTTTCTCTCTGCAGCACAAAGTGAACTTTCAGCAGGCTGTCAGTGAGACGGAGCAAACTCAACATGCACTCGGTGAAAAGCAGACATTTTCTTTCGCCTGTCTCATCTCTAATGGCTGCATCATGTCATGGAGGAGGTGCGAAGCAGGTGAGGAGCAGCAGCACTGGGTGTAAATGGAGCTCTAATGTGGTAAAAGGAGGGAGTTTCTCTGTCACAGTCAAAACACACCACTTACATAGCATGAAAAGCTATTGCCTGCGATTACAAACAGCTGACCTGTTAGCCTTATGGATGTGTGCACTGTTTTATCCATTTTGGCATTTTACTGTTATTATTTCGGAGCTTGTGGATCATTTAAGATGCCAGCAGTGTTACTATCAGCAAACTGTGGAGCAAGACAGTTGAGTCACTAAATGTGTAAACATTGCACTTAATCCATTTTATGTTGTGCAGCCTTGTAAAATTGTAATTTTTCTGTCACCATCACCGCAGGCTCAGTCCATGCCCTGTTCTATGATGTTCTTTATCCAATAACACTAATATTTCCTATCGCATTACAAATTCTTCACCTCCTTTCAGTTGTACCTTTAACAAATGCTTCACTATTTCCACTGAAAACTCCTCATCCACTTCATCCTCCCTTGACCTGTGGAGTTCCACAGGGATCTATACTTACGCCATTTCTTTTTAAAAAAATGTTTTCATGCTGTTGTTATTTTCCATAGTGTAACATAATGTACCGTCGTGTGAAAGGTCATGTGGAGCTGAAGTTAAATGTACAGACAAAATCAACACTGAAAAAACTAGAGCTTGAGCAGCAATTCAAGGTTAATCACTAGACAGAGGAATGAAATGAGAGCGTCCATCATAGTGCAGCAGAACTACAATAAAGGTCAATACAACAGAAATCAGACATAAAGTCAGAAGTGGAAAAAGTACTCACATTCTGTACATGAGTAAAAGTACAGCTACTTGTGCAAAAAAAAAAGAAAAAGTAAAGGTACTGATTCAACTCCTTTACTTTAGAAAAAAAAAAAACTTAAAAAAAAGTACAACTTCTCAATTGTAATAAAGTACAAAAGTAAATTAGAATTTTTTTTTTTTTTTTTTTTTTTTGGCATGAATGAAACAATACTAATTTAACCAGGCAAATTCCACAGTGAATAGTGCTGACCAGAGTCCTGCACTGGGTCAGTTACATGATAGATAACCCACAAAAATGTGTGGGAACAGGTAACAGGTAAAGCTTCACCTCTGTTTACATCCACCCAAAGACGTCACTGAGCAGCACATATTAAAGATTTCAGGATGGTATTTTAGCCAAAAATAAAACCATTAAAAATGAGTTCCTGTGTAGACAATGTGTTTAATCAGGGGTCAGGTCATGGTACTCAGCAATGCAGGTACGAGCAGAAAAGTTCTGAAAAAGTGGACCTGTTCAGGACTCTGGTACTGACCCTGTACAGGACTCTGGTACTGACCCCGTACAGGACTCTAGTAGTGACCCCGTATAGGACTCTGGTACTGACCCTGGTCACAGCCTTCTCTCCTTCACACTGATTTTCCCTCTGAAGTGACATATTTTACATACTGTCACTATTTTGAAAAAGAGCTTATTTTGAGAATGTATGTAATGTGATATTTATGCAAAAAGGTAATGAGTAAAAGTAAAAAGTTGGCAGAAAAATAAATACTCAAGTAAAGATACTTAAAAAATTTACTTAAGTAACGTAACAAAGTACTTATAGTTCATTACTTGCCACCTCTGCATGAAATGCACTTTACCCCCAGAGCAACTGTTTAACAGAAACAGTCTTGAACTGTCTTTATAGAAATATGACACAGATTTCAGAAGTTTACTTAAGTTTCTTTGTAATCTAACAAAAAGATGTCCCAAATGACCCAATTTCATCATGTATAATGTCACAGTAAAATTGATATCCAGACATTTTAGAACAAATTCTCTTTCCTTTAGGACATAATACATTATATAAATTCAATATAAAAAACAGTGGTGTAAAAAGATGATTGATTTCTTGTAGCAAGTAATGTGACTATTTCTTGGATGTAACCTGTTGCTGGGCAACAGTAGAAGTTAGTTCACCCAGCTACAAAAAAGTCTGATTCATTGCCATTTTCCCATTACTGTCATTATAATGAGATAATACCACCCTTCTAATTACTGTAACGGTTTTCAGATGGTTTCCAACTAGTTCTTGGCACTGTAAAGCACTCTGCATAAACCTTTTGTGTCTAAAGAAATGTATGTACATATATATATATATATACACACACACAGGTACCTGGGTTCAGTTTGATATTTTCCAAACCTGGGCACCAATAATCAGTACATTACTTGACTAATCTAAGGCAGGAACAATACGGTTGACATTTTAAGACACAATCTGTCTCTATTCATGAAAATAAGCACAAGACCTTTTTGTGTAATTCTGTTGCAGTGCTGTAACGCAGGAAAAAAAACACTTCAGATTTGATTTGAGTGGTCTTCAGCTCCTTCTGTTTTTAATTCACCTTTCAAACCACATTTGAAAACATCTAACTGTTCTTTAAATGTCACATGAAAAGCCCTGATTACAGTGTAACATGTTTTACTCTCATGTTTAATATTTGTTAGTCATCCTTTAAATCAGTTTACAAAAATACCACGCTGTACATTTTACCAGAGGTCAAATAAGTTAATAAATATGAGAATCTCAGCTAAGTTAAAATAGACTGGCAAAGAACACACGTAGAAACTACATGGTGTGTGTGTGTGTGTGTGTGTGTGTGTGTGTGTGTATCTGCAGTGAGAAACTAAGATGTTTTTCACTGGCCAATGTAGTACCTACAGTTGAGGAATAATCCCATCTCCACATTAAATATGTTGATAAATTGATAGGATTAATATTTTGGGAGATATTAGTACTTTTGGAATACAATAGCAATAAAAAACAATAGTGGTTTTTCCACACATGACCCAAGAACAGTTTGAAATGACTCATTTTGTTCCTGTTTCTTTATCAACAGTGGCTGAGGTCATATGGAAGTGTGGATGCTGTGTACATCAAATAAACAAAGGCAACTATATTTAAATTTTCATGGTTTTCCTTCAGATTTAGTTAAGAAGAAATGGATGGTTGCAATTCATCGTGATGAGGAGCCAAACTTCAGAATCCAAACAGGAAGTCCGTTTGTGTTTAACAGCTGTCCTGAACACCAGCGTTTCTGGGAAGTGGATTACCAGGGAAACATCAGTGTGTGTTGTGAATGGAATCAAGAGGTAGGTGCACTGGTAAAATTAAAGGAAATGCAGGTGAGTAGCAGTAGTATAAGTATAAAAACTGACATTTAATGATGATCTAATTGTTATATCTGCTACCAGACTTTAGTGTTATGTGTCTTGTTTGGTTATTTCCTGTTTTATTTTGGCAGTCTTCCTCCTGTATCATGTCTGGTGTCTTAGTTCCTGTTTCTGTTTCTTTTCTCACCTGTGTGATTACCTGACCCTGCCCTAATGTGTTGCACCTGTGTCTCATTGTCTTCCCCTCCCAATGTGTGTGTATATATATATATATATATATATATATATATATATATATATACCATGTGCTTTCCCTGTTCATATTTTCCATAGAGTGATACTTACCAGCATTTATTCTTCATTTAGTCTTTATTTTGTGTACCTCTGTGTTTGACTCTGCCTGTCTTTTCATTGGACCCTGTTTATCCCCTGTCGGTGCCTCAGCCTGAATATTCTATTTCTGCTGTTCACCTGGGTATCGACCTTTGGCCTGTCCTTCACTACCGTCCTTTCATTATCCACTCAAAAATACCCATGTAGTATTTTTGAACAATCCATTATTTTGTAAACTCAAACTGTTTTCTTATATAAAATCTATATCCTGGTCCTGTCTCTGCATTTGGGTTCTTACCCCTGAGTTTGGATGTGACGGTAGTTAGATGGTGGTTGATCCGCAGCCGGTTTGAAGTGAGTTTCTTCTTCTGTTTATCCGCCCACAGACAGCATTGAGCAGCACATATTAGAGATTTTTTGATGGCATGTTTTAGCCAAAAATAAAGCCATTAAAAGTGAGTTACTGCGTAGACGATGTGTTTAATCACAGGCCAGGTCTGGACTTTTAACTTGATTCCCTTCACAATATCTCTGTTTTCCGCAAATGCTGGTGTTCAGGACACCATTCAGTCAAACTGGGATTTTTACTGTGCGTACACAATACTGGAACAATGCAAACCTGACCACTAAAACCCTTTTCCTTTTGTTTTGTTTGTCATTGAAGAGTGTGTCAGCAACCACCTGGGTGCAGGATATTTAATGTACTGTTCAGTATCCAAACAGTAAATTCACCCTAAACTGATCCTGTCCAATAAATGGTTACTTGCTGCTTTTTTTTTTTTTTTTTCTTTAAAAAAAGGGGTGGGCTGCTATATATATGTGTGTGTGTGTGTGTGTGTGTGTGTGTGTGTGTATTAGCTCTGAAAAGAAGGACTTTATTTTTTACTGTTTATATCTTGCAGCATACTGAAGACTTAAGGAAAGTGTTTCAACAAAGGAAATTAAATAGGCATCAACTGTGTATAAAGCACAACTTTTGCCTTTTACTTTGTGTTTTCTGTGGCAAAGCAGGACATTAAAAGATCCTGTAATGGGGTTCTTTTGAAAGAACTTTGTCTAAAAAAACAAAACAAAAAAACACTTATTTTCTCTTCGTAAAGCAACACACTTGATATCTCTTTGCTCACAGCCAACTTTTTTCCAAAGTAAGTACTTATGAAAGCCAGAAGCAAAATCATATTCACTTTAAAAGATTCCTTTTTACGTTTTTCTCAATGAATACATGTCTTGAGGAGAAAACTATTACATACGGCTATGCCGTTGATTTCCCTTATTACACACTTTAAACCCCACCCCTCTGGTACCTTTTTATAGTTGGTGGAGATGATTGAACCCATTGAGCCTATGCCTGGAGGTTCACCCTTTAGAGTCTGAAAACTTGATTTCTTTTTCATTCACACTTTGAAGAGGCTCATTTGCAAACTAAAAACTATTCATATCCAGAGATGAAATGAAAGTAGCTTCTGAAAAGGTGTAGGTAGTTGTAGTGGAAGCAGCAGACAGTAGAAAATGCTGCATTGTGGGGCTGGTGCATTGTATGATGGTAGTTCCTTTTGTGCCCCACAAACATAGACCTCACCATGGCAATAATGATAATAATAAAGTTCCAGGGTGGTAATTTACAGTGAAACAACCTACAAATGTATATCTTTTTTGTATGTATGTATATGTATAACTATTTTACTGCTGTTTTGTAAAGTGATAATAGTATATAATTTATATAATGTATCTAGAGTAGTCAGTTACTTAACCAGCGTCTCCATCCTTTTTTTGTAATACCACTTTGTACGTCAGTAGTTGCTTCTCCATTGGACAAAACTTTACCGATATTTACTAAATGTCGAAAAAACAGAAGTGCGTATTGTCAGTTTTTCCATTAAATCGGAAATGCGATGACTTATTTATTTATGTATTTATTATTGCGAGATGACATTAAGTCATTCCATAAACATAGTGACAAATGTAAATATGTTGATTTACTGATATATTCATTATTATTATTATTATTACAATTATATACTACCCCTCTATCCTGTACTAAATTAAAAAATGAATGTGTTTCATAGTTTGTCCGTACATACCACACCATATTTCTTTTAAAATTCTTCTTTGTTTGTTGTAACATCCATCAACATCCTTTTTTTTTTTTTCCCATCCACATGACTCTAGTTGCGTGAAAACATCTTTCCATTGCAGTTTTGCATGATATACTAAATGCACTATGCCACAGTTTTAGCAAAATTCTTGTTTTTCCTTTAGGTAAATTTTTATGTGCAAGTTACAGTTGGGCAAATTGAGGTTCAATGGAATAGCGACTAATGTAGCATAAATAGAAGCAACACGAGTAGTGCTGGAGGCTGGTCTTAGCAGGTAAATAATGAAGTTTGATACTGATGATGGTTTCTTTTGGCTTTTGCCCTTTCGGTGTCGCCACAGTGAATCATCTTCACATGTTTATTTGGCAGAGGTTTTTACATCGGATGGCCTTCCTGACACAACCGGGCTTGGGACCGGCACAATGAGGCTTGTGCCCCCTTGTGGCTATTGGGATGAATAGCGTAAAGACCCTTTCCCAAGGGATCACCTGGGTCTCAAACCAGCTACCTTCCACATCAAAGTCAATGGTGTTAACCACTGAGCTACCCAGTAGCTATAATGAAGCCTAATACTAGTCCAGGAATATTTTCCACCCTGGTAGTTTATTTAGTTTTCTTTTGTGTCAGACACATAATCAGTTTCTCATACCTGACATGTTTCGGCGGGAAACTTTTATCTTCATCAGAGGTGTCACATGATGGTGTGTGACGTGTTTTAAGATGACTAAAGTTCATTGGGGTGGAGTCAAGTTTACCGCCGAAACATGTCAGGTATGAGAAACTGATTACGTGTCTGATAGAAAATAAAACTAAATAAACTCTTAGAACAGAGACTCTATAAACTTTGTTGGATTTCCACGCTGGTGTTTTGCAAATTATTCTCCATTTGGGTACACATCCACCAAGCACCTAGAAAGTGGACAGAACTGTGTACGCAGAGGATGGACAGAACGCTCCATCTGTATCCGTCTGTGTCTTTAACGTTACTTATAGTCAGCGTTACGTTTGTCACTATTATTTACTTTGAAAAATCTCCACTGCTGACACTACTCCTTCAACCGTGTACCATGTCACTCTGCCGTGAGTGGTATCAGTGTGATTGTATCAGAGTACTTTTATGAGTACAAGTATACGTACAAGTACTCATGCTCAGTATCAGTATACCGATACCAGTATCAGGTATCGGTCCATCCCTAGGCTGTAATGTATGATGCTAAGGACCCAGTACTGGGTCGAACTCTTTTTCAAAATGACAAAATAAGTAATTTACAAAACTGCAGTGCAAATATGCAGTACATCCAATCCAGGAGTAGTGTCACAATGACGTGATGAATCACATCGTAACTATGAATAAAAGTTCCCAAAGCTGCAAACTTAATTGCTTAATCATTTTTTAAGTTGGACATCAGAAAACAGCATATTTGACTGTAGTGTTCAGTGCAATGAGCATTTGCAGTAGCCTCAGTGTGCTATTTCTGACAGACTAAAGAGAGCAGAAAATGTCAAGCGAGGTTTGACTGTAATGATAACCAGCAGGCAGCAGTATGCTCTCTGTAAAGATAAGACAATTGCTGGGGTTCAAAAAAAAAAAAAAAAAAGAAAAAGCCTATGAAATTCTAATGAAAGAACAAGTGAGGGAAGATGATGATTTCAGATGTGTGTCGAATACAATAAGGTCACATTATGCTTGTAGCTACTTGAGTCATCATGCAGGAATAGGTGCAACAGCCCAATCAAATTACCTAAAGCAGAAAAATGACAGGGTGTCGGGTCACAAATGGAAACGGAGATGAATTCCATTTCACTGATTTATGTGGCAAAAAAGAATAAAAAATGATTTTCTTCTTCATTCCTCTGCATCATTTTTAACCCATACAGATCCAGAGTTACTTTTGTGACAAAAATAAATCTTTCTTTTCTTTTCAATTACCTAAAATATTCATTTGTTGGTTGAACAGGACAGAGCAGCACAGCCAACAACCTGGAGGGGGCGGGGCCTGAAGTGGCTCATGTGCATTTAAAGGGCCAGCGCTCAAAACCACCTTTCTGGTGTCATTACTCAGAAATAGTGTTGAAGATGGACCTGTGGAGTTGAATTAATGAAGAATTCAGACCCAAACAGAGCATTTACAGTTTATGTAGAGCACAGGGAAATGTTGGAAAATGCATATTTCCATTTAAAAAAAAAAAAAAAGCAAAATATCACTCCTTTAACAAAGGTTAAATAAAGAGTCAAATGTATTTGGGAACTGCCACAAAAGTAGCACCTTTAGGGGTTAATGTTAATGTACAACAGTGTTCAAAATGATGAGAACATGCATCACTGAACATAAGGTAGATAAAACTAATGCATGATTTCTCCCTGTGTGTTGTGTCAAATAGAATTTCATAGTTCACAACATCTACTTCTGTGTCTTTCATTCTTGGTTTTATGATTCAGAAGTTATGTGCTGTGCATTCAGATGAACACAGAAATAAAGACATGTGACTGTTTTCTATGTGTGGGTGCGTTCCATGTCTATAGAAACAGTGAGGACTGCAGGATAACACAGAGCGTGCAGGCTGAATTATGAAAAAAATGCCAAAAGCTGAAAGTGTTATGCAGAAAGAAGTGTGTTTTCTGAGATGAGCTTTGAACAAAACTAAATCAAATTCATGTACAGTGCAGCTTTTTGTCAGCAGGAAGCTACTCAATATTACATGACAATATGCAAAATGGAAGATCAGGGCATCTTTTATTCGCTTTGCCCATACAGATCATCCATTGCATTAAATCCCATGAAGCCTGTGTTGCATAAATATTTATTTTTCCTGGCATCTGATGAATGACTTGATATATTTTGTTATAATTACACTATGCCAAGCTTCTTTCTTTTTCCATAGATTTAATATGTTTTTAATGTAAACCACATATTTTCTTTCATCATCCAAGCCACGCTACAGTGACTGAGGCAGGACTTCTATGCACTCCTGGGTAAACTTATTTCTTTAGTCACACTTTAAGTCTCGGTGGCGAAGCAGACGTTTGAAAGTGGAGCACGAAAAGGATTCCCGAACATCCTTCACAAACAAACCTCTTTTCCCCAGACCTGAGTGTCCACCCTGCTGTGAACTGGTCGGGATGGAGACATTACAGGCCCGGCTGTGAACCTGTGATAGACTCTGCTAATTCCTCATTTCAGCTCCAACTGTGTGACCAGCAGAGAAAGAAGAAAAACAACAAGGAATACTTTCATGAAATACAAAGCGTAAATGTTTGGCTTTGTTGGAGAACTTTCTTTCTTAGACACACCTGTGTCTGTGACCTGTGAACAGCTGATTCCAGGTGTTGCTATTTTGTCCGCTTTCTGCCGCAGATACTTTGTCAGTGCGATGATAAAGTTCAGAGCTTGCAAGTCCTTTGTGCACGTCCTGCTGCCATTTCCACAGTAACTTTATCCCTGTAAAGCCTGAAGTATTAAATCATTGGCAGAAAATTCCAGTTATTTGAAACTGGAGCCATTATTGGTCTTTCTGAAGAACCCAAAATCTTTTTTTTTTTTTCTTAAATATCAATTTCCATGTATGAGTTTCAGTTTTGTAGCATATTTGATACATCGGGTCTCTACTCGAATATTATTTTTTGAACAAACCAAAACTGAAAATGGAGCCATTACTGGTCCTTCTGAACAACCCAAAATCTTTTTTTTTTTTTAATATCAATTTCCATGTATGAGTTTCAGTTTTGTAGCATCGGGTCTCGGTAATCAAATATTATTTTCTGAACAAAACATAATATAACACAAACATGTCTAACAAATTGGTGATTCCTTTTCAAAATGGTAAATGGACTGCACTTATGTAGCACATTTTCTACACCTTCATGGTGCCCAAAGCTCTTTACCATGCCTCACATTCACCCACCAGTAGCTGCTGCCATGCAAGGCACTCAGTCTACTGGGAGCAATTTTCTAGGGTTCTTGCTCAAGGACACTTTGACATGTGGACAGTCAGAGCCAGGGTTTGAGCTGCCAACACTTCTGTCATTGGACGATCCGCTCTACCAACTGAGCCACAGCCGCCCCTTAATAAATTGGCAAAGTCCTTCCTCATTACTGACAATCTTGTAATGTCTTTCACTGGAAAGGCCTTTGGTGAATGAATTCCTCCCCCTGGTGGATTATTAATGTATTGCATGTATCTAATTGTATACATCAGGTTTTTCAAGAAAAAAAAATCACGCTGATCATCTAGAGCAAGGATGTCGATCTCATTTTAGTTTAGGGGTCACATGTTCCCAATATGATGTGAGATGGGCCGGACCACTAAAATAATAATATATAAATAATGTCAACTCTATACATTTCTCTATGTTTTAATGTGAAAAAAGTGAAATTACATTATGAAAAACTTTACAATGTACAAACTACCCTTTAAAAAAATGTGAATAACATGAAGGACTGTGAAAAAGTGAAACTTTTTAAGAAAAATAAGATAATAAAACAATTTTAATAATATTCTTTATCGTTTTATCTTTTCAAATGTGCACAACAACATAGAGATCAAAGTGAAACTACATACATTTAAAAACAGGCAGAATATTGGTCCAATTACACCTAATTAAGACATTTCAGGTTCATATTTTTTGAGGTTATTCACTTTTTTGTGAAAGAATATCTAAAGAGAACAATGAGTGAGTTGTCATCATTTATAAGTTATTGTGAGTATTTTACTGGTTCTGATCCACTTCAGAATGAATGTGGAACCAAAACTAAAATGGTATCGATGTCTTTGATTTACAATATGCTAAGTGTAATATTTGCATTTCACAGATTCACCCCATGGGCCGGATTGGACCCTCTGGGGGGGCGAATTTGGCCCCTGGGCCACATGTTTGACATCTATGGTCTAAAAACTCATAATACATTTGGCATTATAAGGTTAATTTCCATAAACCAGTCCCACTACATTTGGAAAAGAGGTATGCAGACTCTGAAGTGTAGTAGTTGCAGAATCAGAATCAGTATTTGAAGCTTTCTGACCTATAATGAAATTACTGAACGGTGTTTTCTCTTTCCTTTCTCTAAGTTTTTCTCATAGAAAGCAGGTGTTCAGAGTATCCACAGAACAACCCGCTGTGTGATTGTTCCTTTCCCCCCATGCTGCATGAATTAAATATTTAACACCTATTCACCAACACAACATCCACACATCATCCTGTGTTGACACTTGGGGCCAGAATGGATCACACCTGCTAATTGTGCAGGGAATTGTACCATTTTAAGAATATAGCCACAGAAGATTTTTCCACTAATGATTTACCAGTGCAAATATGCCTATAAAGTTTTGCACCTGAGTGTAATTTGCTCCTGTTTATGCTAGAATTTCAAGTGTTTTTTCACAGTTTTTTCCATTATGAGAACTGCAGAGAGTGAAACACCTAAACTTGCATGTCTTTAATGAGCACAGATGCACACATACACACATACACACGTAGCTCTCCACAATCACAAACATTCATTATGCTTCTTCTTTCGCCTCTCTAGCTTTTCACATTAGAGCAAAATGTCCATCAAAACAGGCTCAGGTCTGTGACGTGTTTGATTAAAGCTGCAGTGTTTTATATATAT
>JAPSES010042253.1:0-12228 GCA_029822895.1 Maxillicosta whitleyi
TAATAATGTGTTAATAATTTCACACATAAGTCGCTCCAGAGTATAAGCCGCACCCCTGGACAAACTATGAAAAAAACGGAAACTTATAATCCGGAAAATACGGTAATCACAATCATAGGAAGTTTTCATTGCCTGTTATTTTTACATGTTAATAAGATACTGAAGAAAGACCATCCTGTTAACGAAGAGGAGAAGCTGCTTTTAGATGTGATTGGATCCGACTCCGCCACCATCGGAACCACGTTGAAGAGTCTCCTGCTCTGTGGTAGGAACCCACTTCTAAACAATAACTGCCGCAAACACATCAAATTGAACTGGGATTGTACAATGTGTGTCTTCTGTTTAATTCTTTCTGCATGAATATTTTCCTCTCATCGTTCCGTTTTATTTCAGATGCTGCTTCATGTTTTTTCCGCAAACCAGAGAAGGAGGCAGAATCGGACCTTTCTAAACTCTCAGATTCTCTTCAAGCAGTGGAAAATAAAGTCCACCTTGGATCACAGCCTCAGGTCGTTAGAGAAGAAGAACGAGCTCAGCTTTTACCCAAAGGGTCGCATCTGATTTCAGAGTCCAGAAGAAACGTACAAACGCAGGAGCGTGGACGGGTTCCGGAGTCAGAGGAGGATGGAAGAAGTCCACCAACGCTGGGCGACGACCACGATGAAGTGGAAGGACGCAAGTCAGACAGAGGTGAAGACCTGGGACGAAGCAGTCCTGCACCGGTGGATTCTCCTCAGTTCTGTTCAAAACACCAGCGATGGGTGAAGAACATCCTGCAACAGTGTCCTGATGAATGTTCAGAGGAGCTGTTGGTCCAGTCCATTGTGTCCTCGTCTCCTCTCCTGTTCCAGTCTTCAAACTCCACGTCGTCCTCTGAGGATCTGACGCCATCCGACCTCCCGTTCTTGCCCGTTCCACCACATCGATCACCGCAGACATCCACTAACCCTCCGACAAACACCCAAGATAAACCAGACTGTGGACCGGCTCCGTCGTCTTCATCTGGACACCTTCCTCTTCCTCCTCTGTGGTCACCAGTAGTCCGACTGATAGACATCATGTCCGTCAGAAGGCTCCGCCCCCTTTTATACCCCAACCCAGTAAGTCCAGATGAAGCATCTTCTGCTGGTTTGAAGGTGGTAACCCCCCCACGCTGCCAATCCATTCCCATAAACTCAACCCAGACGGCTCCTAAACATCAGGATCCGGCATCTTCTTCCAGACGTCCTTTTACTAAACTGTCCAAAAGGTCCAGACTGATGTCCAACACAGACCAGTCCCAAAGACCAAGACCTTCAGCTGAGACTTTGGGAAACGCCCACACATGCGTTTGGACGACTTCAGCGCCTTTGGATGTTGTCTCTACGGAGTCTCCTACCTCCGTGGAACCTCATTCAACATCTCTACGAACCATCCTTCCCGCATCCGGGTCTGGTCTGGTCTTCAGGTCTGGACCCGGTGGCGTCTGCAGTGTTCAGACCAGGTTATCGCTGCAGAGTCAGGACTGTCTGGTCCGGTCCAAACTCCTGCAGCCACAGGTGATTCTGACCAGACTGAGCACAGACCAGTGTCTCCAAAGGACCGGGGGGAGGGCCTGGACCCGACCTGAGGAGACTGTGGAAGGTGACGGTGATGACAATGACACGTCGTCATCGTCTTATTTGTTTGACGTCAACGTTCTTTACTCCAGTGATTCTTCAGGAAGTGACAGTAAAGACTCAGAGGATTCAGATCCCAACTACAAACCTCACATTAAAAGGTCAAAACACGTCTTCTGCATCAGTACCTGGTAGAAGGAGGAGCAAAGCTGGACCCCAGCATCAAAGAAGGGTCAGAATAAATGTGAAATTATGATGATGATAAAAATTTATTTCGAGTCGGAGTAAAATGTAAAGATGAACAAAAGGCAAAGAGACATTACAGATTTCAACGGAACACTCCAGAATATTGGCAGGAACTTTAGCAATTTAATACTTTGTTACATTTACTTCATTCAAGAATAATAAAAAGGAAGAAATTTATCGATACAAAAAACCCGGGACCCTAGTGAGGGTAAAGGAGGTTCAGAAAATGAATGTAACAGTGTGTTTGTTTAGTATTAAAATTATGTGGTTATGAGACATTAAACAGATAATACTTATATATTGATAATTACTGTCACGTTTCATTGTGAAACTGACTTAATGAAGGATATTTTTATTCCTGTTATTTCACTGTCACACTGAACCTTTAACAGAGCTTATTATTATTATCATTATTATTGTTATTATTTAATAATTCAGTTGTGAATAAATAGGTGTGTTTTATTGGCTGATAACTCCTTCGTCACAGTAACTGTTTATTGGCGTGTGTTCAGGTGTGTGAGTGGACCATGTTCTCTGGTGCAACAGTTAATCCAGTATGTTTTGCATGGTCTTATGTCACCATCCATCTGCAAACCCAGACCCAACAGAACCTTCACTAAACAAATAATAAGTCACATGTTTGTCCTTGTGTGGAACCAGGTTATATCACAGCAACACGCTTATTACACAGGGATCCAAAACACCAGACTTTATGAGTTATTTCTTGCACTTTGATACAGAATTATTCAAGTAAAAAAATATATATAGGTGAACATACGGCCCACAGGCTAAAACTGACCCAATAAAGGGTCCAATCCAGCCCGGGGGTTGTATTTATATAAATATATGTTTAAGTTCCAGATGGCTCTTATTAAATTTTTTGTGTATTTGTGGATCCGTTGTGATCTGTGCGTTCTAAAGTAAATATGTAAACGATAAACTGAGGCAGAATACAGGTAAAGCTCATTAGTTTTTCTTTCTAAATTTCAGCTGGTTTGTGGTCGTTCAGTTTATTCACATTTTTTGTGAAAGGATAGATTGTAAACGTAACATTTTTAATGTAATTTAAGCTGTGTTTTTATTTTTTGCACTATTTATTATATATTATTTATTACAGGTGATTCTGTTATTATTCGGTCCAGTGCAGATCACATTGGACTGAATGTGAAACCTGTCAATCATCCACCTGCATATGACCTGATGATGTTGTCCCTGAATGCTCCCCTCGGCCACCCAGTGGGAGGGGCATCCTCTCATGTTAGGTCAGTTTTTTGTGTGTCTGTTCAATGAACCAATGGAGATTCCATGGGTTTGTCTGATTTCCAATGGTGTGACATAACACACCGCATCCACATGAACGGACTGAAACCCAGTTTATGTGTCAACACACACTCCCAGGGGTCAGCGCTGTCAGTGGGGTCCAGGCCTCGCCCCCCCCAGCCCCTGAATGTGTGTACTCAGTGTGGGTGTACGTGTGTTATAGAATCCAACTTCTTTTCAAAGGTGAAATCAGGACACAGTTCATTGATTTTGACCTGAACATTGATCAGAACATGTTCCTTTTGATCCTGACCTGAACATGGAACAAAAGGACAACGTGTGTAGAAGTGGGTTGTTATTGAAAAGTTCTTCATCATGTGCACAAATGTACGGGACATTCAGGTGTTTCTTATGTAACGGGTCTGGGATACGATACAATAATGACTAATGTCAGAATATATATGCATTGGTTAGTTCGTTTTAAATTGTTATGTTTGTTTCCAAAATGCCTCAGATGGTTTTTGATCATCATTTCATTTCTCTCAACATTTTTTTTTTTAAATCAATGAACAGAAATAGAAGAAAAAAGGGAGGATATTGATGTTTATAAACTAAATGGACATATATATTGGGACACGTGTCCACAGCTGTAACATGTCCTGTTGATTTGACATAGAAACATCAATAATAAATATGACATTTATCCCAATATAAAACTATATTATAACATTTGTCGTTGGTTTGTATCCCAGACCAGCTGTTAGAAAAGAAATACGTAAATTCAAAGTGTCCACGTGCTTTGGTACACAGTGTGAACATAGTGAACAATTTGTGAACTGGAATTTGGATGTTATTTTACTGTTAATCATACATTTAGACACACACACACACACCTATGTTTTATAACGTGTCCTGTGTCCACATGATCCAGGGGTGTTGGACAAACCCGACTCTTAAACTGGTTCAGTGCTGCTTCCTGTAGGTTGGTGGGGTTTGGGTTTCAGTTGTGTGGTGGTGGGAGGGGGTGGGTCAGGGGGATGTACAGTTAAAAGTGGGGTAATGAAAGCCAGACCCTCTGGGTTTCTTTCTTTCTTTTTTTTTTTTTACCAAGAATTTGTTCAGTCTTCAGTAGAAAGAACAAGAACAAACATCTGTAAGACTGAAGTCGTGTGTGTCTGCCCAAACGGAACCGAACCTTTACGTGTCCATGTTTTCTTTTCTATTCGCTCTGATTCTACGGATGCGCTTTATGTTGAATTAACATTTGTTTGTTCACAGATACCAGAGTCATGGTGACAGTACTGATCAGAGTCCAAAGGTCTGGGTTTTTCAGGAGGTGCTGGTTCATAGACAACGATGCCTTTGTAGAATCGAACCATAAATGGGTTCTTTTTGGACCTGGTCTCCACGGACACAAATGCACAAATATAGACCAAGAATTTGAGAAAACGTCACCTTTTTACGACCATGTCACAACACGACTGTTCCCTTTGTTTTGTTTTGGGCTCCCTGACACTTTCAGTGCCCCCTGGGATCCACCCATAGAGGCCCCCGCTCAGAGGCCCGTCCCCTCATAATCACCAAAAGTGTATAATCTGCGCAGAGCCGTACTAATGTCAAATGTTTCTCATGCAATTTCATTCAATTTTTTTAAAACAAAAATACTCAATAACTGTCATTTTTTAACCCTTTAAATGTCATGTTTGTAATGTAAATATTTTTTTCAATATTTTATATAAATTGTATTAGTTTCTTTTTTTTTTTTTTTAATCCTGTCATATATCAACAATTAACACCAACATTGGTTAATATACATTATTATTTTTTGTATTGGGTCAAATGTTTAATGCTAAATGTGTCAGGGTTCATTTTGTAGTAAAAGGGTGTAAGTTTAAAATCATTTACAAAGTGAGGATTTTAAGTGGATGGGTCAGAATAAAAAAAAAAAAAAAAAAAATCAGGCCAAAATTAACAACGTTTGAATTCTGATCTAAAAAAAAATCATGTAGCTTGAGCACGATATACTCACATGAATAGAGAAAGGTAAATGTTGTTATGATGTCATAGATTCAGATGTTGAACCTCACGTCTGCTTCTGTTTTTTTCCAGATTCCTTCGTGTATTATTGAACCCATGACTAATTATAGACCCTCAGCCCCCCCTTCATGATGGAAAACCACACCATGACTTTGCACTTTACATGATGGTGGGGTCGGATACACACACACACACACACACACACACACACACACACACACACACACACACACACACACACACACCTGTGACTCTGTTGAGGCTGTTTTTCCAGGTCCAGTCTTTATAAAATACCAGTTGGACGTCACACCTCTTTGTGCTTGTTTACCAGTCATACCAGTCAGACATACCAACCACTCAACGGGTGAATTATTGGCTCTTTCAGTTACTAGAGTCTTGTTATTGTTTTGGATCTGATGATGTCATTGTAGCTGATTTAATGGTCATTTAATGGTCATAACTGAGGCTGAAGAATCCATTAATAGATAAGAACTGATGACTCAACCAGGACCGTCTTTACACATGGGCTTGATGGGCACTGAGCCCCCCCACCCCCTCAATCTGTCTATATTAACCCTTCAGTGACCCTTGTATTATATATGACACATACACATCAAAGGCCTATAATTACTTCACTATTTAGTTCATTGCTGCTTTTTTCAATTATGGAATTATCATGGATTTGTTTTATTTTGTTCTAGAATTTTTGTAATCATTTTTAAAAATATATATATATTTTTTAAATATTTTGTACTAAAATTGTTGTAAATTATTTTTTACTTATTATTTCTATGGTCTCATAAAGTTTCATTCAACACATTTACAGTTGTTTATTAATAATAATAATAATAATTATACTCTTAAAAATCAAGTCTGTTTTTATTAATCTGCATTATCATTTTTTGTGCTCAGTCAATTGTTAAATGCTAAAATACGTCAGTGTACATTTTATACTCACTAGGGTGTTAGTGCAGGAATTTAATTTCACCATGTGATGATTTTCGTGCATGACAGACGTCCTTGCATCAGTCATTATTATGCCCTTGTCTTAGGGCATTGACATCCTGGTTTATGTGTGCTAAAATTCATTTAACAGGATCAAATGTTTATTTATTTTCCTAATGATTCTTTGTGTCCCATGTGTTTTATTTACTTTATGTTTAGTGGTTCAGTACAGTGCGTTACAGCGAGAACGGTCAGTGTTTTACATATTATTTTATAGTTGCTATCTCGTGATAATGAATGAATTAATTTGTTATACAAGGCTGGATAGAAGGTGGTCCATGGTGATCTGTAAAATAAAAAAAAAAAAAAAAAAAGTTAATGTTGTTATACGTGTTAGCAGTTGCAAAATAGTTGTTGACCTTTTTCGGCTGCTGGCCTTAATATAGGATATTAAGAATTTTGTTTGTTTCTTGCACCAAAAGATATGGTTTGTTTACATTACAAAGGTGACATTTAAAGACAATTATTGAGTAATTGGTATTTTTTTTCCTAATGGATCACGTTAATGAAGTACTAATAATAATAATAAAACATTTTGACATTACTACGACACTGTGCAGATTATGGTCTAATGGGATTGTAGGCGTCTATGGGTGGGATAATAATCTGAATATTAGTGGAATATATAATAATACTATAAATACTGTAAAACCACTGCGTTGAGTGAACGGTTTAACACCTGTTGTCCACTTTAACTTCAGCATTTTATTACCTTTTTCTCTCAGACACAGTGGAATTCCTGAACCCCCACCGACATGATGATGCTCAGAGGGACTGTAAATTCAATCCACGCCTCGAGACTCCTGCTTTGACTGACTGGCTCTTATGTAACAGGTAATTTTACACAAATATGTTTTTGACCTGCTTTTTGTCTTTTCACAGAGGCCTTGTCCTGAAAACTGTATTTGTCTACATGCATCTGGACGTGTTTGTCGACCTAAATACTGGTCATCTACATGAAACTGACACACATGAACTACAACAACATGTGCACATGCATCGATCCAACATAAACACTCACACACATGAAACAATAACAGTTTCTGTTGACTCTCCATCATGTGTTAAACATACGTCATGAGTAGTTGACTTGGCCAGGTGATGGGTCGTTGCACTGTTAGTGACGTAGTTACACAGGTTTGGTTTATGTTTTTCCCATTGAATATCATCACAGTCAAATGTATGTTTGTATGTACCATAATAACCTATAAATACTCTCAAAACTCTTTGTAAATGTAAATATTTTTATGTATTCACATTAAAACAGTATAACTTCACAAAAAAATTTAAATAATCTGAACAAATATGAAGAATCTGAAATTTCTTCAGAAAATTCAATACAATTTTAACAGTATTCTTCCTGTTACTAAATGTTTTGTAGATCTACTGTCTGTAAGTTATAATGAACACGTGGAAATGATAAACTGAAGCAGAATAATGTTAAAATTACACTTGTTTTACAGGTTTATTCATGGTATTGACGTTGTTTGAAAGGATAGTTTGGAGCTGTGAGCATTTTCATTGTTTAATTTTACTTTTTTCGCTCTAAAACATAGAGAAAAGTTTGGAGTTGATATTATTATGTATTATTATACTATTATTTCCCCCCTCAGATCAAATTTAGTTGAACTAAAATGAGTTTGACATCTCTGGGTTATAGGGACAGTGGACCTGAGGAAAAGAGCTAGAGGAAGCACACACTCAGCTGAACAGGTTCGTTTTTGGAAGGTACCAGGTTGGATCAGATCAAGAATGAGGACATCAGAGGAACAGGAGATGTTTAGGAGAAAACGTCACAGACCAAACTGAGAGGGTTTGGACATTTACACAGGAGGGATAGTGAGAAGGATGACGAGACAGGAGGTCTAGAGGGAAACCCAAGACCAGATTTATGGACGCAGTGAAAGAGGACATGAAGGTATTTGGTGTGAGAGATGAAAATGCAGAGAATAGGGTTAAATGGAAGGATCTGATTGGCTGTGTTCACGCCTGAAGGGAACGGCCCAAAAGAAAAGAAGAAGCCAAAAGTAAAACGGAGAACAACGCACGCAGCACACAAAAGAAAATAAATGAATAAAATAAATTATATAATTGTGTGCAGTGTGTAGTATGTAGGTCTTATGTAACTTATGTAAAAGCTACATTTTTTTTGGGTTCAGTTTTTCATACTTTAAAAACTGAACATAAAATTCTGCTTTCACTTCACATGTATTATTATTATTATTATTTTATTTATAGAAAAAAGCCTGGAGTAAACTTTCTGCAGAAAACAGTATTTTTAAGTCAGTTTTAATAATGCAGGTAATGTTATTAATGATCTAGAAAAGTATTAAAACATATCTGTTTGATCCTAGCGTCAGGGGTAAGATAAGGAAAGGAAAGGTAAAGGAATATTAAAAATATAAAATAGTTATAAAAATCTGCACATAATCTGTACATCTTGTTTCTTTGTTGGCCAAAGACATCTGAGATTTTTCCTAAACAGCTGTTCCTCGACAGCATCACTTATTATATAACACCAGGGTCATGATACCAGAGGTTTTTACAGAACTTGAAGGTGCTGCAGATTAAACTAGTTCCACCTACATTTGTCATTAATGAGCCAAAGTCAGATCAAATGTCCTGTTGTCATCATTGTGTATGTGTTTAATGGAAGCGTGGAACTGACTGGAAAGTGTCTGGAACCATTCACCGTCAGGATGTGGTGGGAGGAGCCATTATGTAACATCAGTTAACCGCTGGCTCCATGTGGACGCCCAATAAAATCTGATGAAACACAGTCATCATGTGATGTAGACGGTGTTATGTTTTCAAGTGGACTGGAAAACAGTTTGGGCCAGACTGGACTTTGAATCAGGTCCGGTTTAAAAGAACAATGTGTGAAAAAAAAAAAAAAGAAACACCGTAGTCTATGAGTCACTGGTCACACACACACACACACACACAAACAAACAAGCACACAGGTTATAACATCTGTGAGATCTGAAAATGTTCCGTTAACTTTTTATTATGATAAAAAATAACACAGGTAACATTTATTCATTCATTCATTTCATTTATTTGTTTATTTCAAGCATATACACACTGTAAATAATCACCAGAATTACCAAAAAGTGAAAAGAAATCATCATTTTAGTCTGTTTTCTTTTTTGAGCATAAAGTAAAATTCGCAAAAAATATTTTACATTGTATTACGTTAACTAAATTGTAAATTTAAAGTAAACCAAAAAAATAAAAATAAAAAAAATATATAATATTGTATTGAAATATTGTGATCACCAGGGGGTGCTGGAGTGCACTTTTGCTCTCTAACTAGCTGTAGGCCTACATGGCTGTAATGTGAAATAATTGTCCCTTGTTTTTTTTTGTTTTTTTATATTCAAAAACTTTTTTTGTAATTATTGTTTATATAAATATTTTATTGCAGTACTCATTAAAATGTGCATTTGTTTTTGAAACTAGTTGTTGTGAAATGAGTTTGTATGGACAACGGTCTTGTTTGTTTTTGGGTGGTGGGTGGATGTTAGGGTTTGGGGGTGGGGGCAGGGAGTAATCATTCTAGGAATGCCACTGTATTGCCTGTCATTACAACACTCAGAAATAACTTTATCATCATTATTTCTTGGATACATTACTCACCATCATTGGCGTCAGTTTCATTTCAGAAGTGCTGGGGACAATTACTGTAAATCTGAGTAAGGTTTGATAACTGCTGGGGACAGGGTCGGCATAGCCTGCTATATAGACAGAGCTGCCAACTCACACGCTTTCGTCGTGTGACACACGATTTTGCCTGTCTTCTTACGCTTAAAAAAATTCAGACAGAGACGTTTGGCCGGCGTTCATTCCTCTGTAAACTCCGCGACGACAGATGGCGCTGAGAAGCACCATTGTAACCCACCCTAGTATTCGCTGCTTTTCCTACCCCCATTCTGTCCCATAAACGCCGCACGGGTGGGCGGGCCCTTAGCAACGGAGTGCATAAACGCGTCCTCCATGTTTGTTATGGAGCCGCCGCCCGGCAGACCAAGGCAGTGAATGGTCATAATAACTTTAATAAATGTCCTTTCTACAGTGTTAAAGATGTTGCCTTTTATCCTCCTCTTTACAGACACATCCAGACGTATCCGGGAGGGGGGGCTTGGTAATTGTCAGGTCCTACAGAATCTCACTCCAAGGTTTTTTTGAAAAGTTGGCAGCTTGCCATCCACCAAATAGTCTGGTGGCGCAGTGTGCAAACTGGACAGCTAACCGCCTGCAACTTTTTTTTTTGACGAATCGACCTCTCCCAGTTTAGATGCTACGATTTTCACAAACCGCAAATGTTACATCCAAAAATAAACAATCCACCTATCCGTTCTGGCGCTTGAAGAAAATGCCGACTGCGACTTCACTCTTTAGGGCTCTCATCCTTGAACACACAGGAGCCTTTGTTCCTTACTGTTTCAGTTGCTGCTAGCACTACCCTTGAATCATGTTGTCGTGTCATGTCACGTGATTTTCCAAACTTGGTGTTGAAGGGAGAAGGGCGTTCCAGATCAGCATTCCTGGTCTGAGGGTGTCAGTACGGTTCTGCGCCAAAGGCGCTGTAACTTAAAGGTGCATGAACACTTTTCTACCATTTTAAAGTGGTGGGAACAAATCTGTTCGAAATGAAAAGTGGTGGGGACATGTCCCCAGGTGTCGGTGACGCCTATGGTCTTGGGTATTGACATTTATTTTACATTTTGAAAGCGTACATCCCTCATTAACCTCCTCGCCCCAGGCTCATTTCTCATATGAATTAAACACTCTAACACCTTTGGGTGTGAATGCTTGATTTAGTATATGTGAAGGGTGCTTCAGTCAGTCCACCTTACAGTGATATAGGTGTGAATGGCATGTACTTTATTAGCACACAAGATGTGTTACTGTTAAGATGAAAAGGTATTAAACACATTTCATCATTAATCTCATTCTACAGATAATATGGCATTCACACATAATCATTTGCTTAACAGTAATAGTGCACCTCCTTCATTGACAAACTAACTGTTCATTCACATAACTGTTAAAATTGGCTACAGTCAAAATAGTGAGAGAACAATTAGTTTCAAGACAAAAACAAAGTCTCAGAAAAGGCAGCGCTAAAGGGAGGAATCGGACCTGTCACAAAGTTTCATAACCATATGCGTAACCAAGTGCACCACATGGTACAGCTGACTAATCAGGAAAAACAAACAAGCTATTACAATGGAGATGGACAGACACGTTAGGGGTAGCGAGAATGCATAAGAATACACACTATTTCAAAACATTAAATACATAAAGGTGTGTGTTTTATCCAAACTAGCCAATTGGAAGAAGTAGATGGAACTTTTGAATGATTATTCTTCCATTGTCTGGACGTGATTTCTGCTGCACCCATCGGTAAGCTCGCACCTGCTATTTAAGGGAATAATCCCCAACTATTTTACCACTACTTTGGTAGAGTTTTACACTTTTAATATAATTATTATATAAGCTTACACAATACAGTACAAATATACGATTACAATTACAATTTAATACAAAATTGTGTCTAAATGGGAAGCGTACATGTGGGATGCGTCTATGTGGGATTTTTCCTGGATGACAGTGCAGATCCAGGATTTTTCCTCCCACTTCCGTTAACAATGGGAGATTGGGAGTGGTTTTTTTTGGACATTTAAGGGGGAGTCGTCTTTTCTTAGGTGCTGTGCATTAACAAACAGAGTTGAATACAGTTGAATACGAATAGTTCAATACAGCATTGGCAGAGGTCTGTGCTCTACTGAGTGACATTCTAGTTTTAGCTGTGATCTGTGGGGATTGTTTTCTGTTCAGTCTCAAGAATTGCATCTTTCACCTACAGGTCAGTGACCTTGATTATGGAGAAATGGTGCATAATATTCTGGAAAACTGTGAATGAAAAATATTTTTACCTCCAAATAAGTAAGTAACCTCCAAAGAGGGTTATATTTTCACCCGCATCTGTTGGTTTGTTTGTTTGTTTGTTTGTTTGTTTGTTTGTTAGCAGGATTACGCAAAAACTACTGACCCGATTTCCATCAAATTTGGTGGA
>JAPSES010042313.1:0-12226 GCA_029822895.1 Maxillicosta whitleyi
GATTTGTGACTATTTATAGGTTATTATGACACTGAATTGGTCTCAATGTGGAATCTGAACTAAAATTATTGTTAATAAATTTTTGCATTTCACAAATAATTCATCCCAGGGCCCGGATCGGACCTTTTAGTGGACCGGATTTTTGACACCTGTGCTTTAAACCTTAAAGAAATATCCATTTAACATTTATCATGATAATTATTGACAAAAAGGGACATTACTTTTGTTTATCATCATAATGTTTGGGAATGGGCAGTCTCAGAAGCTGTAACTATAATGTGACCCAATATTTTTGTTCATATATTGTGCAGTATATTTATTATATATGATGCAAGGTGTGAATTAACTTCAGTTTGTCTAATAATCTTGTATATTATAATTTATTATAATAAAAGTTTGCTAAAGCTCATAATATCAGATCTAATTTACAAAACCACTGTCTCTTAAAGTCCTGTATTGAAAACTTATGGCAATTATGTTTGTTTATTTACCTCTATTTCACTTTAAACTTTCATTTGATTGATTCAGAGCCTATTTTAGCTTTTGTTTCATATAGTAACCTTGCTCATTCTAAATATCCAAAGTGTCTAAATCAGAGCCAGAAGTTATCAGATTATTGTATGTTACCATTTTTGTCCTCTGTTGTAGTCAAAATAGTTCTTTCTGTAGTTACACAAGAGCAAAATGTTCTCCGCATGAAACAGAATACACGGAATTATCAAAAGTCACTTCGCTCTGTTCTCCAAAACCTCTAATCATCTGTACAACAAATAGAACCCAACCAGGACCCCCCCCCTCCCCCCCCTTTAATGCATCTTTCATTTACATTATTTAATACAGTTTGTACCAACGCTCAGTGTTCCAAAATAATGATTACGCTATCGCACCATTTAACAAAAGTCACTGTCTGTCATCTTTCCACTCACACCTGCACTCATTCTGTAACATCGGCAAATGCAGAACAAGTGAGAGATGAAGGTATTATCAAATTGCTGACTGCGCAGTAGGATTTGTCACCCTGACCGAAGAAAATCTGAGGTCACATGTACCTTGTGGCGTTTTCTGGGAAGGCTTATTTTTTCTGAAAAGTCACAGTAAAATTATTCTTATATAATTATCATGACAATACACAGGGTTCAGGGAAGGTAAAACGTCAAGTCAGGATAATACAAGCAAAGAAGGATAAAAAAATACACATAGTTTTTCCAGAAAAGTGAATTTTCCTCCTCGCTGATTCTGAAAAATAACTGCTAATAAATAAAACAGGCTTAGTAAATTATTTAAAAAAAAACCCAAACTAAACATTAATGTGCAGTAGTGTTCACATGATTATACTAGTGATAAAAAAAAGTCTGTACAAGTAAAATTTCTGCATTTAATAATTTTTTATTTTTATTTTTATGGGGGAAAAGTATGATTAAAAGTCTAGTTATTGTAAGATGAGATTGTTACAGATGTGTACCCCTTATTTTCACAGTCTGACAAATATTATATATGCAAATAAATGGCATTGTCCAAACAGGATCAAAAATAATATTGACTGTTTTACAGCTTTTTTCCCCCCAAAAATGTCCCATGGAGTACAGTCAGAAGAGACAAAACGTAACCCATTGGCAAAATTTAAAATGTAATCTTTTATTTATTTAAAAAAAATATATATATTAATGGATTTTTAACAGTATAATATGGATGTATCATAGTGTGTACATTTTTGCTGTCCTTCTTAGCATAAGCCCCACCCCCACTTAGACATAAACATAAACATTATGGCTGGGAATATTAACGCGTTAATCACGATTAGATTAATGTAAATTGTGATCGCGAATATTTTTTTAACCGCGATCAAAGTTTGCCAGCATTTTCCACACTTTTACCATCCACATGCAGCTCCTCTGGTCGTATTAATTAAACTCATTGTCGGTTAAATGCGCTATTTCAAAAATTCTGCCTTTGTCTCTGTCTTCATTTTATTCCGATTTAAGACACAATGCTCAGAAATACTTTGCATTGTGCGTTTAACTTTAGATTTGAACGGTCTTACTGCAAAATATCAATTTTACACATGCAAATTAAATCAAGATTAATCGCGATTAACTATGAAATTTCTGAGATTAGTTGCGATCAAGAAAATGAATCTTTTGACAGCCCTAATAAATTATTATTGTTAAAGAACACTTGAGGTGAATATTTTGCCTGAGATTTTACTGATCGATGAGCACTGGATTGAATATAAATAGTTAAAAAGTTGATTTTTATGTCATACACTTCTTTCTTCCATGTTACTGAAGCTTAAGTTGACAAATTTAATGCAGTTGCAGGTGAACTACTGGCTGAATTACTGGCATTACAAAAATGTAAACACAGTGTAGTAAGTCGATACACTGCTCAGCAGACGTTGCCTTAAGTAAAAATCTAGCTTTACATTTCTGCTATAACAATGTCATGAGGTGATACATAAACAATCACATGTCATCTTTGGTGGATGTGAGAAACAAATCCAATCCAACTTTATTTATAAAGCACTTTAAAACAACCAGCAGTGGACCAAAGTGTTGTAAAGGACAATCAATAAAAAACAGAGTAAACTACAAGAATAGATTAAAAAAAAAAAGGAATAACATCTGTACAGTAAAAAAAAAACAAATTAAGGATAAGAGTCAATAAAACAAGTAAAACAACTAAGAATGATAACACGTCTCACATGGACGCATCAAAAGCCAAGGACAAACATGGGTTTTAAGAAGGGATTTAAAAACAGACAGAGAAGAATTTATGATTTTTTTAAAAAAAATTCTCATATTAATAGGTGAAACATTACAAACACCACTTAATGCTTCTATAATGTAAAGACAGTTGAGAGTCATCTAAATCAAAGTCCAAAGAGTTCAAACTTTAAGACACACTTCACTTTCAACTTCCAGCCTTGATAAGCATGTCCTCTTACTGATAAGAAGGAGAAGGATCTGCCTTCATTCTCAGCCATTTATCAGTGTCACTTAGGGAAAGCAAAGCCTCACATTAGCGTTCCATTGTAGAGATAGTAGCTGACACAAAAGAGGAGGATCAGCCCACAAGACGCAGCTCACAGTAGCCTGGTTGTACCTTATTGACCCGCTTTATGGCTGAGGCACCCGTTTTGTAAAAGAGATAGGCGTCTGTCTTGGGCGCCTTCCTCTCCTCCCCCACACCCCGCACTACAATGGGGTGTGGTGGACAGTGAAAGAGAGACAGAAAAGGAAGAAACAAGAAAGCAAGGGTGGGAGAATGAGGGTGGTGGAGGGGGAAGAAGCTGCAGTGTCTATTAAGGCATTGTCGGACAAACATGTACATCACCCTCTTTTCAGGAGGCCTCGTGACTCTTGGTATGTAACACTGGGGTGATACGTGACCAGGCAACACACAAACACACACCACATGCGTGCATTATTTATCTAGCAGGGGTCGGAGAATTACGGCAGGGCCTGGAGGTCAGGATAAGAATGGAGAATGGGTCAGAAAAAAATGTGAACCATGGCTTTATAGAAGCATCACAAGAAAAAATGCATTTGTGTTTGAGTTGACAGGTTTTTGGTTTTATATTAAGTTTGAAATTACTATAAAATACTTGTGTTTTTTATGTGAAGTCAAAAGAGTAATCAGTATTAATAAAAGAGTTCTCTGGGGACTAAAATTATATAACGTTTTACTGCAGAACACGTCAGGGGAGGAAAGAGTGCAAGTTAAATGCTCATTTAAAGGAAACTTCATTGACATCATTCTATTTTTTTTTTCTTCCTGCTGATATTAGGTTGACTAATGTGAAATATTTGGTATTTTGGTTCAATTATCCAGTCAAACAGCAGGATACACGTTTGACAAGGTATTAACCCTTTAAACCAGAGGAGTCAAATGGCCAAATCCAACCTGTCAAAGGGTCCAGTCCGGCCTGTGGGATGAATTTGTGAAATGCAAAAATTACACTGAAGATATTAATCATTTTAGTTCAGGTTCCATGTACAGACCAATTTAATTTCACGTGATTAGTAAAACACTATCATTATAAGCTATAAATACTCACAAGTCCAACATTTTCTCTAAACATTTCTATGTAATTTTACTGTATTGACATTGAGACAAACTACCATTTCATAAAAATGTCAATAACCTGAACAAATATGAACATTTTGAAATGTTTGAAGTGCATATTTACCAATATTCTGCCTGTTATTAAATGTTTTGTGTATTTGTAGATCTGCTGTGATCTATAAAATGTCATTTACATATGTAAATGATAAATTGAGACATAGTATTTTTTAAAATTGCATTTTCAAATTTCAGTTTGTTCATGATATTCACATTGTTTTAAAGGATAGTTGGTAAATGTAAACATTTTCATCACATAATTTTACTTTTTTCACTGTAAAACATAGAGTAAAATTGGGCCCTGACATTATTTAATTATTATTATGTTATTATTTAACTGGTCTGGATTTATTTTCTTATTTTGACTGAATAAAAGGTTAGAAAATATGCTGTGAGCAAGTCTGTTTGCACACTTTTCCAGAGCCCCCCCCCCCTTTTTTTTTTTAGATCTTTCCAAATCTTGCAGTCATTTTTAATTTACTGCATGTTATAATACTGCCAAAATGGCTACTCCAACTTCTAATACAGGCACGAGTGAAATTAATGTTATGACTCAATAAAGCCTATGAAGTCTGAGGTTTCAGAAACCATTGGAATTTTTCCAATTGCATAAACGGGGAAAGAGTTACAGCCATCTAAACTGCACACACGCAGTATGTGTCAGTGATGACACATCAGGTGCGAAAGAGTTAGATATACTTATTTTTTTCTATTTGTTGGTTTAAATATTGATGCATATACAGTATATGGATTGATTATTAATCTGTTCTGCATTACAATATCACCAAGTGCTGATCTGTTAATGAAATAAAAAACTAAAAATGCAAATACTTCCTGCTTTTTTTGTTGTTGGTTGGAATGGTGACCGAAGCTGCAGCATTCTTAAATGGCAACAAAACAGCACAAATGTCAAATCTGGTTAGATCCTGCCACTCCAGTAGTGAGAACATCTGATCCTACAATAACTGTGCTGTTTCTGACCTTGTGTGTGTACGCAAAGATGCTTTAGTGAGGACAGAGTGGCTACTGAAGGTCTGAGGTTTACATCCTCAAAGTGATATTTTACAAGGCAGTGAAGGAAGCGGTCAGTAACGACATTAGGAAAAAATAACATTAGGGAAAAAGTGTCAGCTCAATTAAAACATTGTGTGGTATCTGCATTGTTTACTACAGAAGGGCCTGTAACGCTTTAATTGGAAAAAGTCGATGAATAACAGTCGCAACAGTTTCTGAACTTGACCTTTAGCTGTTGCTCTGCTGAAAGAAAATGAATCCAGTCTGAAATACAACGCAAATGATCACACATAAACTCTTTAACACAATAATGTCCAATAAAACCATATCCTTTCCAGTTTCGTTTTTACTCCACTAGTCTAATTAAATCCTCTTCAGCTCAGGTTTATGGAGCGGAGTCATGCTCAGGGGCAATAAAACCAGGCACAGTTTAGCCTATGCTAGTTCATTCTGTTAAATTAACCTATGCGATAAAACAAGTAAAGCCTCAGCAATCCCAGCTGAGATCAGCAAAGCCAGACACTTCCACGAGTCTTCGTTGCTGGATCTCTGGTAACCAGCGATAAGGAGGTTAAAGGGCGCAGATGTGTGTGAAGGGGCTGACACAGGGCTATAGATCAGTAGTGAGTAGCCATAGTTCATGTTTTTTCTGCTGAAGATGCACAAACACTCATTTTCTTTGTAAAACAATGCTTAAAATAGTAGGTAGCTAAATTAATAAATAATCATTAAAGGTTGTTTAAGGTTAGAGAGGCCTAAGTGGCCTTTGACATGCTATTTTCTGATAATACATAAATAATCTGCCAAAAATATTTATATATATCATATGAACTTTGCAACTGGATAAATTCCGAACTTTTAAATGTCCTGTCAAGCTTAGTCGTCTATTGAACACTTGACAAGAGAAGAGGAAATAGGACGCTATTGATCCATGATGCGGGATTAGATTTCCAATAGAAAATAGGATACAGGTCTCATTGTACAATGGAAGGAGTATGTGACAGAGTGGCCTATATATATCCCATAGCAGGGAGTCAATACCTAGAAGAACAAATGATACTGTGGCTAAAGGCAATCCATGGTACCAATTCTTCTCTGCAGTTTCGACATTTGTCGCATGGATCTCTTAATTGTAAGACAGTAAAAGCTAGGTTTCTATCGCATCCCAGAGCTGCAGTCCCTCATCCTCCTACCTGTTTTTTTTTTTTTGTTTGTTTGTTTTTTATTTTTGTGCACTACGTCTTACCTTCTTGCATGACGTATTGCATGCATTCTTCCTGGTTAGTCATAGCTAACAGCCCTTGTGTGTTATTGTAGTTTTTTGGTACTTTTAATGCCTTGTAGTTTTCGATCATATAAAGCTTTTAGATTTTCTGCAGAATAATATCATGTGCATAGCCAAATAAAGCCTTACTTTAATGTCAATTTTTATTTCACCAGGTTTTTGTAGGATAACCTGCATATTCTGACAAAAGATACTCATGTTGGGCTTCTACAGAAACCCATCCCAGAAAGGTAGGATAGGTAGCTTGTTCACATTAGTAACAGTGCCATCTTTGCACTTAGAACATATGTAACCTTAGAAAGGCAGTAGTTCTCCACAGGTTCCATGTGTTACACTGACGAGGGGTTGGTTTCACTTGGTCGATGACGTGTCACACCCCTGAAGGAATTTCCCCTATCCACTCCATCATGTGCTTGAGTCCTGTTTTAAATGTGTCTTTATATGCTAATGCTAAGGTGTTTTTTCCCCCCTCCATTATTACACTGTACCACCTTTATGCTGTGATGTTGTCTTTTTTTTCTCCTCTCCTGCTATCCTGGTGTTTTAATTTTTCCCTCTGATAATAGTTCTAACTGATCATCTCCATGTAATGTTCTGTCTCTTATGTCTTCTTGGACGGTTGTAAATGAAAGTAAATTTCATTGCTCTGAAGTATGTGCAATGACAAATAAAGCATTCGCAGCGTTCTTCATAAACCTGATCTGCACTAACATGTCTGAGTGTTAATTGTTGATTGTTATTAGACTGTAATTAACAGTTTTTATTTAATTTTTTTTTTTTTGCATATTATCTCTATGAAATGAGTAATAACTAGCTTTAGAGTATGTTTAAATATGAGAAAAACATCAGATTAGTAGCATTAAAAATGCTCTTACTTGGTAGTTTTCACTCAGTAGATCAGTAAATATATGTTTCTTTGCTTCAAAAATGGTAAATGACTGCACTTATATAGTTCTTTTCTACACCTTGGTACTCAAAGCACTTTACATAGCCTCAGATTCTCTTGTTCACACACCAAGGCATAAGCGAACTAAGCACCTGCTTAGGGCCCCGTGGACACTAGGGGGCCCCGAAGAGCAACTAAGAATTTTTTTTGCATGCATGCATGAGTGATGATTTATATATGATAAAAATTATTCCATTGTACAAAAACACAATTTTATGTGGTGTTGTTGATGTAGGCCTAGTGATTCTTACTGCCTGTGTTTAAATGAAAACTCCGCTGCCCCGTAATGTGTGTTTCCTGCCATATAGTGCGCGCTACGCATCCAACTTGCAAGTAGTTCCAATCAAAACAATGTCTTAAAAGAGGACGAGCCCTTGTGGGGCCAAAAAAACAAAGAGGAGGAAAGAAGAAGATGAGAAAAAATGTAAATAAAATGAAAAAACTAAATAGAGAGCCAGGATTTACACCGCCAACCCTTTGGTCATTGGACAACCCACTCTACCAACTGAGCCACTAACCCGTTAAATAATAATTATAGTGCATTGGTATTCATCCAATTGGACATTTCTTGTAACTCTATAAAAAAAATCATTAAAAAAAGTTCAGGTGTATTGTTTTTTTTTTTTTTTTCATGCCTAAAGAGGAATAACAACAGGTTAAAAAAAATGTCTTAGTTAAAGTTCTCATATTTCATGCATGAAAGGGTTAAACACTAACTAAATACCACTAATTAGGAAAATTATATTTTACATTAAATATATATACAATGCGTTTAATTGTCTACAATGCATGGTTTACTTGGAAAAAAAACCTGCCACATCTTTTTGCTGAATGCAGTCCCACGTTTTCCAGCCAATTCGAGCTTTCAAAGCAGTAACATATCAATCACAGACTTGTTTCTCCAACTATCAGGCCAATGTTGAGGACACCATTGTGTCCGTTGCCCTTGAGTGACAAAGTGAAAAAATGGGCACTGGGTTGCCTGTTGGGATAAGAATGATAAAACACCAAGATACTGCAGTTCAGCAGATTCCCTTGTCTTAGTTTTACAATCAACATTTATAATCTCAGTCTAACAGCCTTCAGTGAATTTAAGATTAAGGGCCAATAAGTGAGATCCTTACAGCTCCATGGAACAAAATGAACATAATATATCACAGAAGATTTGATAGAGCAGTTTATCAATAACAGCGACTCCACAAAATAATCACCCCCCCCACACACACACACAAACTCCCACTGACTTGCACTTTTCATCTGCTCACTGATGAAAGACGGCGCTATGAGCAGGACATTATGTGAGCCAACTTAGCCAATTATACAGCAATATTACAATCACAGTATATTACATTGCACTCTCAAGACGTTTTTGGTGGCGCTTTAATTAACTCGTCTCTGCTGTGAATATTTGGCCCCGCTAACTCTGCTACAGGACACTGAAACCATTATCACTGCTGCTATCGTTTATTTGTTAATCTAGTGGTATGACAGGCATCCACAGCTAAAGGGATAATCCAGTACAGAATATGGATCAAGGTTGTTTCATGTATCTTGTAATGCTTGATGTGTAAAATCATCCATATCAAACAGTTCCCGATATGGGAAACATGCAGTGAAACGAATGAAGACTAATGTTATTGATGAGCATCTGGGGGTGTTTAAGGCCTGGCATCTAGTGAGGACCAGCCCTGTTTACTCTCACACATACAAGGGATCTGGGATGGGGAAGTGTACTGCCAGCTTTTTGCATGACTCCATGTGTGTGTGTGTGTGTGTGTGTGTGGTCCCAGTGGGTGTGCATTCAGGCTCACACTTAACTGACCCCTTATGTTGTTTATCAGTTCCTAATTCATCCCAGTGGCATCTGGGCATCAGTGCCGTCAATGATAGCTGTGAAGATGGGAGTGGTATGGTGTGTGGGTGGGTACAGAGGGGTGGGGGTCATGTGCGTGTGTATGTAGGAGGAGGGGCTTGTTCCAAAAAAGGCCTATCATGATTTCTACCCTCCCCAAGCAGAGCATCCATCTGGACACAAGTAGGTTCATTGTTTTGACACTTGCTAAAGGCTTCGACTGCTGGGAGACTCATAATGACACACTGACCTCCCCTCTGCTCCTCCTTCTGTCTGACCGCCCCTCTGCTCCTCCTTCTGTCTGACCGCCCCTCTGCTCCTCCTTCTGTCTGACCGCCCCTCTACTCCTCCTTCTGTCTGACCTCCCCTCTGCACTTCCTCCTCTCTGACCTTTGCTTCGCTCCTTCTCTCTGACCTCCTCTCCTCCTCCTCTTTGACCTCCTGTTTACTCCTCCTCATCTCTGATCTCCTGTCTGCTCCTCCTTCTCTCTGAACTTGTCTCTGCTCCTCCTCCTCCTCTCTGACCTCCTGTTTGCTCCTTCTTCTCTCTGACCTCCTCTCTGCTCCTCCTCATCTCTGACCTCCTGTCTGCTCCTCCTTCTCTCTGAACTTGTCTCTGCTCCTCCTTCTCTCTTGCCTCCTCTCTGCTCCTCCTTCTCTCTGACCCCTCTCTGCTGCTCCTCCTCCTCTTTAACCTCCTGTTTACTCCTCCTTCTCTCTGACCTCCTCTCTGCTCCTCCTCCTCTCTGACCTACTGTCTACTCCTCCTCCATAGTGTATGTTAAATTCACTGAGCATGAAGTCCAGTTGATTCTGGTTCTAAAATGTTTCAGACACTGTCTCTTGCGTCTGTTGGTTGTGACACTTTCCTACTGTAGGAACCAACGGTAACAAGTGAGATGTTTGGGTTGAAGCCCAGAGTTTCCACATCAGAAATATCTTGATGAAAATGTCAACCACCTTATTATTTACAGTTTCTTCCAAATTCAGAGGAAAAAATCAAGCTGTGAGTGAAGGAAATGGATTTTCAGTGACATTTTACAACCAATATTCATTGACTTTCACCTCCTCCTCCAGTCGTGTCATACTTTAGGCTCTTTTTTTTTTTTTTTTTCATGACAACACTTGGTACCACTTCCAAAAATGGATCCAAGCTGTTCATTCTAGAGCATGAACTTTTAGGCAAATATAGGATCAGCAGTGATTTCTACAATTTGGGGTCCAAAGAAAATTCCAGTTGTCAGATTTTCATCACTTCCGAGGTCATATATTTCATCAGGTATTGAAATCCATCTGAACTTTGAAAATTTAGAATTTACAGAACTAAGACAGACACTGACTTGTGAATAACTCAAAATATTGAACTTCTGATATAAAATTTACCTGATTCATGTAAAAATATTTACCTAAATTTAATATCATTTCATCTGAACCTACCTCATCTGAAATTTGCTAAATTAAACTAAATCAGGCTAACCAAATCATTTATCTCCCAATATTAAAGTCATGATTAATACGTGATATTTAGGGTTTGGAAAAGTTTCACATCTCTTGAATTAAAATAGTACTAACACATAGTTCATTAATGGTATTATATCACACACATTCAAAATAGCATAGGTAAATGGTACATGAATATGGATTATATGTTTACCCCCCCCCCCCCGAAGAGGAGGCAAGGGGTATTGTTTTTGCTTTGGTTTGTTTATTTGTAAATACTTAAGCAGCAAAACAATTGGTTGAATCCATATCAAATTGGGTTTATAGACTGCCAATGACACAGAATAGATCTGATTATATCTTAGGAAAAATATGTCAAAACAAATGAATTTTACTTATAATACACAAAATTTCAAATGTCTATGAAAACATCGATTTAGTTTCAACTCACTTCACATTTGGCATATATATATATAGATATGCTGACATCAGCACATGTATAGACATGATGACATCAGCTGGACTGGAGCCAAAATAAGCTACAATATGTGCGAGGGGCGGGGTTTGTTGTGCCTGGCAACACTTGTTCACATAATATATCTGTTTCTTTGCAGACTGAATTATTAATATATTTGTACTGTTTTAATAGATAGTATAAACTCATCTTTAGATCTAACCTAACAAATGCATATCTCCTTATATTGTTATATTAATTTGTCCTTATATATTGTATAAATGAAGAGCCATATATAATGAGAGTTGAAGCTTTATTGATCTCCAGTGTAATTTCCCCAAAAGAATCAATAGTTTCATCTTTTCTATTATTTGTTATCGCATACAGCAAAGTTGGAGAATGAACATTATTAAATCAAATGACCACCACCATCAAATGACTCCAGTTTAACTAGTGACCAGTTAGTAGTAGTAGACCATATACTCCCCTGACCAAACCTTCATCTCTCCATGGTCACAAGACACGACATGAGTCACAAGGTCGCTCATACACTTTTATTGTTCACTTCAAGAACGTTGCCAAATAAAGTGCTTTATACTGATATGACATTCACTGACACCAGGACAGGATTATAGTGTTGTAAATATGGAAGCTATACTATGTATGTGAACGTAAATGATTCACTGTGAAGATGAAGATGGGCTTGTCCGGTTTCTGTCTAACATTCCCTACCAGGTCTCCGATCTGACAGATATTCAATCTAATAGTATCATCTATAAAAATGATTGGTTTTATTTATCATTATTGGAGTTATTCTATGGCCAAAGGTTTTGTACATGAAAAAATACAATTTGAAAATGAAATTTCAAGTTTTGTTGTTGAATTTTGAAGAATACAACAGTGTATTCGAATTAAAAATAAGTGTATGAAGTTTTTTTTTTTTTCAGTTTAATATAATTATGATTCACTTCAGTAATACTTTTGAATAAATTATTTCTTTTCATTTTTCACATCCTTATATATTTAGATATTTGAGGTTTGATGTTTTTTACTTGTCTGTTTAGTTGTCAGACCTTATTTTTCACACTTTCAAATCTTATTTTTTTCACCTTC
>JAPSES010042323.1:0-12226 GCA_029822895.1 Maxillicosta whitleyi
ACTAAATCCACACACTTGTGGATTTTATAATTAAATATCATACTAAACAAACTTTTACAATTAACTATTAATACCCATGTGGGAGCTACCTGTGAGTTTGTTAAGAAACACGGTCTATATTTGATAAATAAAAGTTACATAATAAATTTGTCTGAATTAAAAAAAAAAAAAAAAAGTATTCATGAGTACCTGCCCAAGCAGAGAGGAAGCTGCCTCTATGAAAGTTCCTCATTCAAGCCTTGTTATTGTTTTGTTATGGTGTGAAATGACATGAAAAAATGTACATTCCACAACGAAGAGGAGTCGGTGAACTCTTAAAAGCAGACATACCTGTCAGATCGTTACTATAATGAGGTGGCGTACAGGAAGGATAACTCTTATTTCACTGTTCACCACGTTTACTACATCATGAAAAGACTTTCATCCATTTGAAGACAACGTTTTCTATGTTAAGGCATTCTTTGATCTTATACTGAGACGACTGTAGCTTTGTTCTTTTCTCATCTTGACGTTAATCAGAGGTTTTCGCTACATGAAATTAAGATTACAGTTACTGCAGTTTCATCTATTTTAATTGTAAGTGTAATGTGCAAAGTAATGACTAGATAGATGATGATTTTCACTGTTAACCTGCAGAATACACTGTTGTTTTTGTCCATACAATGACAATCTGCATGGTGCTGCATTTTGCACTTAACAGCGTTCAAACTGCTGCAACTCCTGAAACGTTTGCACTATTCACAAAATTCACATGGCGTCAGAAAGCTGACATCCTGACACATTTCTGACACTATATAACAGCTATAGCAGCACATTACAGCTGTGCTGAAAACAACACCGCTTCTACCTTTTATCATTTTGTCACTTTCTCTGACATAAGCAGTTGTTACTTTTTTTTTTTTTTTTAATAATCTTTTTATTAGGACACATTTGCACTATACATATCCTCTCTGCACATGTATAAGAATGTCCGATTTTCCACTTTTCCAAAAAACAATTAACAACAAATAAAAACTTAAACTAAAAAAAAAAAAATCCACATTTACTTATTTACTAGAGTTACAACTATTATGTTCTGTTTTCTATAGATGTTTTATCAAAGTAACTAATGTAATTTTTCTAACAGTTGTTTCTTTGTGGTTTTCATCCCATCTCCCAACACTTTGGTCAAAGGTGGTGTTAGTTTTCCTCACCATTGGAGACCAGCAGAGACTCACTACTCCCTCTAGTGGTTACAGACATTAGACTGATGGTTTGAACAGATTCAGTTCATATCTCTATGAATACATTTACATCTTTGCCATGCCTTCATATTCTTCATTCATAAAACTCTAATGACAATTTTATTTTATTTATTTTACATTTAAAAGTACAAAACACTACATACAACCCAATCTGCATTTCATACTTTACAGCATTGAAATTACTGTAACTCAACCATTTGCATTTTCCACAAAGTTAAAATGGCATCAGAAAGCTGAAATACTGAGCTTTTCAACACTATATAACACTTTTCGGCAGCAATGTGGGACTCTATTACAAGTAGAAAGGAAATGTTTCAGAGACTTCCACACAAAAAAACACCTGGAAATAACAAAATATATGAAGCTATAATATGAATACTGAATGTTCAAGACCAAAAAACACGTTTGAGCAGATGTAAAATAGTTATAAGTTTATTTCTGAAATCTCAAAAACTTTTGTTATGGACATTTACTGTTGCTTCTGACAATACATATGCTAAAAACTTCAAGTCTGTTTTTATAGTTTTTTTTTTTTTACTTAAACACACTCTTTTAAGCATTTTTAAATTTATAATTATGATGATTAATAACCAGATACTGACTTGCAGAATCTCTTCTTAAAATATATATTTTTTATGAACTTACCTTTTACATTATAAATATGTTTGAATATTTAATTTGACCCTTTTTTTTACTTTTTCATTTATATTGACATACATGATGTTTTATTCTATTCCTTCATTTTATATTGATTTGACAGCATCATGTTTTGTCTCTGTAACCTCTGCCCTCTCTATTTCAATATATTCAATATATTCAATTTTTTAATCTATTTTTCTGTGTTGTTTTTCTATATTTTAGTGTCTTCTATCTTGTTTATTCCAATTGTATCCTGCTGTTGTGTCCTTCTGCTGTCTGTCAAAGCACTTGTAAACTCAGTTTTCAAAAGTTCTATCTAAATAAAAATATTATTATCATTATTATTATTTTTATTAAATGTGCACAAAATTTGGTGGAAAACAACCTTTTTCATTGCAAAGGAAACATGAAGACACCTCGGCAGCCTGTTATAATGGGAGTCTTAAAAGGGTTAACACAGAGGATACACTCTGAAGCCAATTTTCAGACCTCCAGTAAAAAAAAAACCTAAGACAAGTGGTCAGAGGAGTGCGACAGAAATCCCTTGGGTGTTTCTCCTCCTATCATGCAAACACATATTTGTGCTGTTAATTACTGTGGCGTTGCTCTTTCTGGCAGACACCCATGTCTTGGAGCTGAGGGTAAACGTGGCACAAAGAAGAGCAGACAAAAGGCTGCAGGTAATAAGTAATGGTTACATTCAATGGTAATTAGGCCTCAGTACATGTGATGTGGGGTCGATTGGTGTGAGAGGGAAAAGACAGACTGCAAACATGAGAATGTGAAGGGAAAAAAAAACGCATGAGAATAATTTCACCATGTCAGAGATTGATTTATTGGCATTTGGAATAAAGAATCAAGAAGTGTGCTCATAGAGATTAGAGCTGCTGGGAGACTAATAGCAAGACTGAGATGAGAGGTTGGTGGGTGGAAGTGTGAGACAGAGGGAGAGGGAAAAGTGATGGAAGTGAAGAAAGAGAGAATAGAAAACAGGCAGTAAAATGTTTGGCATGTTATCTAACGATAATTCAATTTATGACACTGTGATTGGGAGAAGGAGTGACAGGGGACAAGTGACGGAGGGAGGAGGTGTGATGCATCAACACGGGATGATAGACAGCGAACTGAGGGGGGTGGAGAGGGAGAAATAATGAATCCACTAATTAAGATGTTGTAGAAAGACAAATAGATTGACAAAGATGAGCAAAAAAAAAAAAAAAGAGGGGAACAGGACAGACGGTAAGAGAGGGAGGACGAGAACGAGCGGTGAACAGACCTGGTGGGTGGATGAGAGCGAGAGAGAGAGAGAGAGAGAGACGCTATGTAAGAGACCTGAGGGAACGAGACATAGGGGGTAGATGAGGGGAGATGGAAGTCAGAAAAAAAGAAGAAGACCTGAGGGACGGAAAATAGAGGAGAGCATACTTGAATATTTCATTCTGTTGAAGTCCATTTAGATTAAATTAAGAGTATGAGAGAGGGAGGAGTGCAAAGGTGATGATGGAGAATAATGAGGCAGATTGAGAGGAAGACGGGATGGAGGAGGAAAGGGGGGGTCCACCAGCTAATTCCGTTGCTATGGCGACAGTTTAGCATCAGGACCGACAGGGTTGTTGCGTAAGAGTAGCCAGCAGCATCCTTTATTGCCTCCACTCACACAAACACGTCCAAGTGCCCAGCAGGGTCCTCATCATCCGGTAAACGCCTGTTATGTGCAAGTGCACGAGTAGTAACTGCTGTTATAAAGACAGACGCAGCCTCGCAGCACAGACCCACTTAGCGTTTTATAACACAGGTTCCAGACTTTCATTTCCAGTTCCTCGACAAAGATCTGCCGCTGTAATCGCTGTGATTAATAACAGCAGCGGTGGAGATAAACACCGACAATGTTGGGCTTTTACAGCTGCATATCCCTAACATCTCAGATCTGTAGCGCCTTCAGCAGTCACGGATAAACCAGTGTTCAAACGGATTAACAGGAGTTCATATCAGGGAGAGGCATTTGATTAAAAAAAATGACTGTTTATTTTAAAGCGTGAAACAGAGCAGATGCCATTTATAATATAAATTTATCTCTCCTGTGAATTAATTATGCTCCAGTTTACTGTTAACTGGAAGTAATTATACAGTGTACACTCTGTGCACCATATAATTAGCCAATTTTCCTATTTACAGTAGATTTTATTATATGAATGTTAGTTCCGTGGTGTTTATTGAATGGAAAGATTATCAGGATGTGTTTTCAGATGGTGTTTGGTGAAGATTTACTCTCTGATGTCTAGTGAGTAGAGGATAAGGACATGGTTTGTGTGTTTGTCTATTTTCACCCTCCTTCAGGGGACTTTCACACTTCTGCTGTTGGAGATTTAATAGCCACATTGTTTTTCATTCAGCTTTAAAGTATACTGAATTTGGTTTTCAGTCACATTTTTTTGTTTTATTCCTATTTATACACATCAGTAAACACCTTTAACTGTGATTTTGTCTTGTCTCATCAGAAACTGTGTTTTGCTGCTTTTCTTGGCCAGGTCATTCTTGGAAAAGCGATTTGTAATATATATTAACCCATTATATTAACCCCATTATATATATTAACCCATTAATCGTGATTAGATTAATGTAAATTGTGATCGCGAATATTTTTTTAATGGCGATCAGAGTTTGCCAGCATTTTCCACACTTCTACCATCCACATGCAGCTCCTCTGGTTGTATTAATTAAACTCATTGTCGGTTAAACACATTATTTCGAGTTTGCTAGTCTTTTGTTCCTTCTACACACCCGTAGGCAGCTCAAGCGGAAGCTTTCTTGTGTTCATTTATTTACAATTTCTCAAAGTAGCCAGTCATTCACTTCACTTGTTTTCCTTTCTCTACACTCTTTTCGAAAATAAAAAAAAAGCCCAAAAGGTAAATTCTGCCTTTGTCTCTGTCTTCATTTTTATTCCGATTTAAGACACAATGGTCAGAAATACTTTGCATTGTGGGTTTAACTTTAGATTCGAATAGTCTTACTGCAAAATATCAATTTTACACATGCAAAGTAAATCAAGATTAATCGCGATTAACTGTGAAATTTCTGAGATTAGTTGCAATCAAGAAAATTAATCTTTTGACAGCCCTAATATATATAAATGTTCCAATCATCCACCTTAGCGGTGTCTCCTTCAGACTCAGGTCCTCTACCAGAGGCCTGGGAGCCTGAAGGTTCTGCACAGGATCTTTGCTGTTCCTAACAATGTTCTCTGTTGGATTCAGATCTCTGATGGTGTTCCTGGTATCTGCTGAAGCCATTCTCTCAGCTTGGGGGTCACTGCCCCTAGTGCCCCCCATCACTAGTGGTACCACTGTTACCTTCACACTCCACATTCTCTCCATCTCCTCTTTCAGCCCTTGGTATTTTTCAAGTTTCTCATGTTCTTTCTTGCTGATGTTCTATCACTGGGGATTGCTCCATCTATCACCACCACTGTCTTCTGATGTTTATCCACCACCACGAAGTCAGGATGACTGTCCATCACCATCTTATCTGTCTGGAAGTCCCACAGGACTGGCTTGTTTGTTCTCTGTCACCTTTGGGGGGGTCTCCCATCTTGACCCTGGGACCTCCAGTCCATACTCTGTACAGATGTTCCTGGACACTATGTTCTCAACCTGGTTATACTGTTATCTGCACCATCTTACACCTGCTGGACTGTCTCAGGGGCTCCTCTACACAGCCTACACCTGACTAAGAATAATGAATAAATTACATTGTCGCTAGTATTTCATGAAATGCAGTAAAACCAGATTGAATCATGGGTAAAGTGCAGCCTCTCACACATGTTAAACATCACTGAAACCTGAAACATGGATGTTCCATCTCACAGCATCATTTTCCTTGAACAGACACATGTTTGAGCGCCCAGAGGTAGAATGAGGTTTGAAGCCAGAGGATACTGACCTAAATCAGAATCAGCCTCAGTCTGTGATGCAGCAATAATGTTTTTGTTCTATTTATATATTGCTTAATATGTAACATAGAATAAATGTAATGGATTTAGTACAGTGAAGGAAGTCGGTCTTGAATGAGGCTGAAAAGGATTATTTCAGAATTATGACTGTCTTAATGTACATCATCCTACTTATTATAAAACAAAACCAGACCTGGCTTTAAAAAAAAAAAAAAAAAAAAGAAAAAAAAGATAATTAAACTGTAAGTTGCACAAATAAATTGTACGGTGCTAAGCTAACTGGGATATTTAGTGCAATGAAGAGTAAACTGACTAAACAAACCAATAATAATTGACAAAAAACACTAATTTAAATGTGATTTTAGTGTCCATTGGGTATATAATACAAGGGATATAATGATGACTATGTGTCTTTGTTATCATTTTGTTTCCAGATCATACCTGGAAAATCAGGCAGTATTTGTATGTGTTGGATCAGGCCTTTTTGCTGTTGTCTGTCAATCATACGTGGTGTCCATCATGGCATTTGTGATTATTTCTTCACCAGAGCAGAGCACAGTGACATTTTCCCAGTAAAACACTTAAGAAGCTTTTCTTCCAATGGAATAACTCAATTAGAAGCAAAGCAAACATCACTAACACTGACCACTCTTCCATTATGTGGTTTGGATTTGATTATTTCTGCTAAAAATAACAGTCAGAAATACCATTATTTTAGATTAGTTGAATGCTGTCACTGACTAGTCAGAGGTAATAATGTTTAACGAATTGGCACTGTGACTTTATTTTGAAGCTGAGGAGTCTTGAATTACTGAAGGGGATAATGTGCAATAACATGGTTATTTATTACTTCACTTTATTAATACACTGACAAACAGCATTGATTTACAAGTAATTTTAATGATTTAGAAAGCCCTCCAGAGGCTGTCGTTGGTGGATTAACCCAATGTAATGCACTAGTGTTGTAAGGTAAAACCAAATTAATTCAATTCATTTATGTAACATTTTCTGGAATTAATTTACACAATTGATAACCCTGTACATTTAATGTTTATACACCTACAGTCTATTTTTTATTGAATCTGCTTCTGTGTTTTACACACACCGTGCTGGATTAAGGCAAGGACAAAACCCACACATCTCCAAACTATGCAAAAGGTCATCTCCAGAATGTCACAATTCAACACTACATAGTTAAGTTTTTAAACATATTTTCAGTAATTGTTTTTCAACATTTATAATGTATTTGGAATTTCCTTTACACTGACTTTAACCCCTAGAATTCAGTACCTGCACGTATCTCTGCCAAAACCACATGCATAGGAATTCATTGAGATCGTTGTGTTGTGTAATAAACATGTTTATAACATATTTATAAAGTTTCTGCCCAGTCTTCATTGGTTAGAGTCTTATAAAAAAAAACAAAAAAACAAAAAACAAACATCAATTTGCATCAATGTCAGGTATTTTTTTAAAATTGGAATTCTAAATTCTCAGCACAGTGCTCCAATACAGATGAATATTTACTTTCCTGGTATCTGAAAATGTTCTACTCATTTTGATATGCAACACATGTGGTATCAGGTTATATGAAATGCCCTAAAAGGTGATTATAAGCAAGACTCCAAGGGTTTAATGGGAAATGATGTCACCAGACATACAGGACGTTGAGTGTGGACTTTTTTCCTTTTTTTTTGTGTCTTTTTTCTTTTTATTTTTTTTAGCCAGGCAGGTAAAGGTTGACCAAACTGACAGCATATGAGTAATAGTTTCAGTGGAGCAAAGTGCATGAATGAGCATGTATAGATAGGCGTGTGTGTCAGGGAGAGGGGGCGAGATACCACATCCACGTCCACCATTATCTTGTACTGTTGCCCAGAGAAGAGCAGATGATAAGTTCCAATAGGGGCTGCAGAAGCTCAAATATTTTTTTTCTGACATGAACACTTGGATGAGCTGTCTGGTATGACCAGAAGGTAACGTGTCTTTGCGGAAGAGATGGAGAACAGACGGGGTGGAGACAAAAAGCTTTTAACTTACAAGTTTAATGTGATATTCTCTGACACTAATTTGTTTCTGAGGCGCAGGGAGCAGAGGCGGAAAAAGGTGTCTTGTAATTGAGATTGTTTTATTCATTATTTTAATAAGTTTTAAGTCTGTGCTCGTATTCACACACCGTCAAACAGAGACTGAAGGATGGAGTAGAAATATAACGACAAAAGGGAACGTGTGTGTGTGTGTGTAAGGAAGATTAAAAGGATGGCCTAAAAGGTTATCTCATCCCCCCTGACGAAGCTCTTGTACTGAGTGGGGTCATTTAGCTTCAGACAAAAGCAGAGAGGTGGCGATGGTGTTAAAAGACAGCAGCGAAATGGGAAGAGGAAGATGGGTCTGCCTACGTGGCTGAGGAGGTCACAATAGAACAGAGCCCAGATAAAGGGATGGAGGAAGGAGATGGAAAATGGGATTAATTCTAGCCTGTCTCTGTTTCACTCCTTATTTTTTCCTTCCACTCTGTTCTTCTTTTCTCTGTTCTTTCATCTCCCTCGCTGCATAATAAATAACTAGAATTTCACTTTTTTTTTTCTTTCTTTACATCAGTTGTGATGAAATCTGTTTAATCAAGCTACAACACCACAGCATCTACAACAAAATATTTATTCCAAATAATTAAAAAAAAAAAAAAGGAATGGGACAAAAGTTACGCTGGAGGCCTTACAAACCCAAATTATCCATATTATATCAACATCATCTGCAACTATATTGCAAATATGTAAATAATATGTATGTACAGCACAAGTAATATAAATAGCTAGTGGCAGATCCAGAAAAAATGGAGGGGGGTGGGGCCCTATATAGACATAGATGCGTGATATCCTTCTCTGAACTGTCATATTCCCACTTGCTTTGTTTACAGAACATACTTATATTACAGTCATATTTCACAACACAATATACACTTTAATCTAACTAACCCTGAGGCCTTTTTCTATTTGGTAGAAAGCCTTTAAAATGTGTGTTTTCATGCAGAATAGTTGATGATCTGTCAAGCAAAACACTATTCACAAGATGCTGACACACATCCAACAGCCAGTAAACGCAGTCAAATTCACCGCTTCGATATAAACTTATGTTTGACGACTTTGTGTGATTCATTCAATCACTGGCTGTGTATGGAAGCAAATTCAGACTCGTACCTGGACAGAGATTCTATTCATTTTAATGTTATTTTGTTTTTGTCTTATTCTACTTTGTTTTATTTTATTTTGTGTCTTTGCATGTTCTAAATAAATAAATACATGAATAAATATCTTGCAGTTCTATAGTGAGTTGACTGGGGTTTGGTTCAATAGGTAACATTTAGGACTGTGATGCAGAGTACATGGATCTGATTCCTGGACAAGCAGCACAAGGGGGGGGGTAGCAGATTATCTTTACTATTTCCTGTCATTCATGAATGTTTTACCTGTCTTTCTGCACTTTGTTTTATGTATTTTTTCTATTGTACTGCAATTTCCTCACAGTGGGAACAATAATAATATCTTATCTTAGATAGATAGAATAGAATTTAAAGTAGAATTTCCACAATTTCGTTGTATCACACAATGACAATAAAAGCGTTCTATTCTATTCTATTCTATTCTATTCTATTCTATTTTGTCTTTTCTCATTTTATCTTATCTCATCTCATCTTATGTTTTATTGAGTAAAATCACTTTTACATATATATGACATATATGGCACAAGCCATAAATGCTAGCACAGTCCTATTGATTGTGCTTTGGGTTCAGTGCTCATGTGTTGCTAACACTAGAATCAAATCACTGTAGGAAAAATAAATTCTGGACACTGCTGAGACCTCTGATGTGCTGACGAAAGCTTTCAATGAAATGTCAGCCAACACGTGTACATCTCACACATTCGAGGCCAGTGTTTATTCAATCAAACGTCTATCATTGCTCTTTTCTTCCATTTTTTTAATGCTTCACTTTCTTTTTTTTCTTTTTTTTTTTGGCCTGTCTCCTTCCTTTTGTAACTTAAAAGCATCAAGAGACAAGGCAGCTTTTTCAAGCAATGTGTGAGATTTCACAGAAAACAGTTACTGATGTCTAGCCAATATGAGTGTCCGCCGAATGCATTACCTTGAATTTAAGCCATATCAGACACAAGTTGACAGGTGTCCCTGGAAACAAAGCTCTCTTGCTTTTCATATTTTTCCTAAAATCACTGGACAGGCTGCAAACAAGCACAAGATAAGAAGGTGTTAATGAAGGTGTCCCTTAAATAATAAATGGAGGATTAAGCGGAGGGTCTATAATCCTGGGTTTATTACTTTTATTTATTACTGAGAGAGGATTTGCAAAGGAGAGATTTTTTTTTTAAGAGACAAGGAAAGATGGAATGATAAAGGAAATTAAGGTGAATCTGCAAAAAGAGGAAGATGCAATGACAAATATGATGAAATGGTGCTGATGATGAATAGAGATAAACTGTAGAATGAATAAAAGATGGGGATACACGTGTCAAGAGTTAAAACCACAGTTTAAAGAAGCAAATGCACAAGATATGCATAAAAAAATAAATAAACCAGACACATAAACACCACAAATGGATAAATCAGAGTAGTTAGTGGAGTCGTAGGGTACCTGACACACTATAGTGCTTAATATGAGTGTCACCTAAATACATACTGCATTTATTAGCACATTTATTTTTAATTGTGTTGTTTATTTTGTTGATGTCAGCTACTGAATAACAGAAAATGAGTTGGGTGACTCCTCTCCAATGACATTTCCTCTGTTTACTCAGGTCTTTACAGTTTCCCAGAGCTGTAAAATCCTGTTTCAAGGTGTTATCAACATCTGTTATGTGATTAGGCAAATGAGAGTTTCACATTTACTCATTCATCTGTGTCTCATGTAACGATCAAAGCCATCTGCACAATGTGTAATGTGCAATATAAATGCACAACTACCCCAACAGTCATTCATGTAATGGAATATAATCATGCCCATATGTAATATACATCCATCTTTGAATATTAATCACCATGTGCACTATAATTATTCCATATTCAACCATCCTGTGCAATACATTCTGACATATTTTATTGTTCTATCCTTTTATCTTCATATTGTATATAAAACTAACTGCACTGTCTTGTAGAACTTTATCTTGTACATATTCTGCACCTTATATTTTATATATAATCACCTGCTTGTACCTTATGTGTCACTTTAATTAATATCAATGATCAATGATTATAATATAATATAAGAAAATACCTGATTTTCACTTCAAAATGCAATATGCAGTGGATGATATTAGACTAAATGGTGATAAACCACTTAGGAAAGGTTAGAAATAGAGAAAAAAATCATTTGGGAACTGCCACAAGAGCAGCACTCTTTATGGGTTAACTTAAAAACTGTTTTTTTTTGGTTTTTTTTCATTAAATTATTTTTTCCACAACACTAGTACCAAATATGTCTGCAGACTACAATCTACTTCAGATCATTCACTGACATATTAACCTATGTATGGTGTTTCAGATGCAGGTTAATTGCACAAAACAACAACAGGTAAGTGTAAACCACAGTGTGATTCCACTGTTTTCTAATCTTCCCTTTCCACAGACTATACACAAACAGGTGTTTTGTTTGTCTTCAGTCAGGAAAGCGTTTTAAAGCTGTTACAGTCAAATGTTTGGTGGTTTAACTGACTTCTACGATCTGAAAATCAACCAAAAGAAAGGATTATTGCCCGGCCAAGCAGTTATATTCTACATATAAACTTTTTACTGAAGCTATAACATGATCCTCTCAGTGCAGACGCTGTGAGGAAAAATGGATAGAGCCTCAGATTATGATAATTAAGTGTGTCAGATTGCACTGTTTGGTTTGTCATGGCCTCAGTTTAAATTGATTGAAAAGCATTAAATGTCATCTGTCAGTTCATTCATATGTAACGTGTGACAGGGAGCAGTTTTAATACATGTCGGAGCATCATTTATTTGCAGCATTCTATAATTAACCCTTTCATACATACTGGTTACTACATTGGACATCTTTTCTACAGCTGTTTTCTTGTATATTCATGGGTTTTGTTGTTTTAGTTACAGTAGATGCTTATGTATTAATTTATCCCATACACTGCAATTCATACCATTACTGTAACTTGTCTGTTCTTGATAAACATATTTGAGTGTAAATCAATTGCTAATTATTACGGCTGGGAATATTAACGCATTAATCGCGATTAGATTAATGTAAATTGTGATCGCAAATATTTTTTTTAATTGTGATGAGAGTTTACCAGCATTTTCCACACTTCTACCATCCACATGCAGCTCCTCTGGTTGTATTAATTAAACTCATTGTCGGTTAAATGC
>JAPSES010042333.1:0-12225 GCA_029822895.1 Maxillicosta whitleyi
CTTCCAGATCACCCCCAAAAGTTAATCATTTCTTCCTTGTGCCATTGGCAACAAATCCTGAAAATTTCATCAAAATCGTCTATTTTTGAGTTATGTTGCTAACAGACAAACAGACAAACAAACAAACGCTGGCAAAAACATAACCTCTTTGGCGGAGGTAAATAAAGCTTTAGTGTCAAGGTTCACCATCAACATCCTGTCTTATGTAACACTGAGATGTGTCTGTATGCTTTACAACCAGTCACAAAATACAAAACACACCTGGAGAACCACAGACTTGGAAACGTATCAGAAAAGAGACAGAAGGACGTCCAGAAAAAAAAAAAATAAACACTGTCTGACATGAACAAATCCACACTTATGTCACACACAAAAAAGTTATCCAGAGTTCTGCAAAAACCAACATAAACACAACACTGATAAACACACACAGACACACACAGTCATCCAATAATTACCGTTGACTTGACGTTACTTCACCTACAAGAGCCTCGGTTAATTTGCATCAGACGCATTTTTAAATTCCTTACCATGGCCCACTCAAACATGTTTCATATCTCCCCGATCGCTCAGTGACGAAACTAATTACAACAAGGCGGAAGAAGCAGCGCAGCATCTGACTCTTGTCGGGAGCAAAGTTCAACAGGCTCCTTAGAGGATTAACTCGACCAGCTCAGAGACTGGGCCAGGCTTCTTAGCAGATTACCGATCTCACTACGAGGGATTTACAGGGAAGGATGGGAGAAAGGAAGAGGACGGAGGGTAGACACAACAGGGACGGACACAAACAATACGACAGGGCTGGAGGACAACCAGGTAGAATCTCAGAAAGTGTATCCGGTGTCAGTAGATACATTCAACGTTATTACGGATACATCTGGATGTAGGTGTTTTTCTAACCAATTGAGATGCATTTCAAGAATATTGCATTCTTTTACTACATTTTGATGAAGTGATGGTGTTTTATATGCATGTTTTTTAGTTTAGTTTAGTGTTTTATGTAATAATAATAATAATAATAAACTTTATTTGTATAGCACCTTTCCTACAAAAATTGTAGCCCAAAGTGCTTCACATTGATTAAAAATTCAAATACAATTTTAAGACAGGTTGAAATAAGAAATAAATAAGAAATACATTAAGAATTAATTGCACAGAATTATGAAATTACAAAAGTATAAGAAAATAAGAAATGTCAATAGATTTCAATAAAATTTTAAAGTTTCAATTAAATTTCAATAAAAGAAATTAGAAATTTAAGATTTGATTATACACAGAACAGAATTGTGACCCCATTTTCATTTTCATCTCCCTTCAAAGGCTGGTGAATATAAAAATAAACAACTTTAAACAACTAAGTAAACAACTTTTTCCAGCAGTGAAACAGGTAGATTAGTTGTCATCTGAGATACAAAGAGAGAGAAAGTAGGGCCAAGTGATTACGAGGTGTGACTTTTCATGGACATTGGTTTGTGATGCAAATAAATCACTCTTTTGAACACATGCTGTTTTTAAAAGAAAAACGTTTTATTTTAGTGACCCTCGCAAACTTGCCGGAACTACTTTCGTTTGGACCAGAACTGGGCTCACAGGACACTGTCGGGGTAAATCAGTGTGGATGTACTACACTGATGAGGGGATGGAATACAGATTCATGTTCAAAAATACACAACTATCCCTTTAAGGCACATTACTATCACCCTGGGGCACCACTACTAATGTTGCCCCCCTCCCAAATCGGACAGATCGAATGGGGGGAGGGGTTAGTATCCTCTTTACTATCCCTCCGCACTCAGCCGTAGGTGAACGCACTTATATTTGTAGAACTACCGGCTTCCACAAACCGCCACCGCCGGACACTTCCTCCGCACTGCGGGTTTTTAGAGGAGGACCTCCCACAGGTGCCCCCCCCCGTTCCTCCGTGTCACTCCTGCGCCAGAACCATCGCGAGCGCAACCAACACTCGCCGTCTCCCTAAAGGGCTCGCGAGTCAGAGCTGCGCTTCCGCATCAGCCGAATGTGGGTCAGGTTCTGGTTCTGGTAGTCCTGCTCTGAAAAACCCATACACTATTAATCGATTACGCAAAATTAAAGTCAAATCTATTTTTACCCAGCCCTAATAACAACTAATAATAACTTCTAATAGAATTTTCCATCATTATAAAATGGCGTAAACAGAAAAAAATGAATAATAATAAAAAAAAAAATTAAAATAAAAGTTGTAAATATGTTGAACACAATACAATCTCCACCACATTTCTTTATCTCACTCAGTCCGGATCAAAAACTGTAAGCTAATGCTAAACACTGAGATTCAAGTACTGAGTAACAACTTTATTTTTTCAGTCCTGTTATTGGTGAAGCTGTCTGTCAGGGAAAAAGTACTTTGTTAAATAAAAAGAAACTATTTAAGTCCAGCTCAGCAGCTGAGGGAGCTGTTAAGTAAAACCCTGAGATGTGATTAATGGAGGAAAAACTGAAAGAAGGACCATGAGTTTAGTTTAAGGAGCTGATGAGACAAGAAGAAGTCCTGAATAAACAGAAATGACGTTGAGACAAAGTTCAAAACTCTTTAACCCTTTCATGCATGACATTACACTGGACAGTCACTCAGTCTTTAATTAAACCTATATTATTTTCTGTAATGACTCTTAATTGCATTTTATAATATTTGTTATCTTGACTATACTGGAAATGCTGCTGTGACACTTGGATTTCCCCTCTGTGAAATAATTAGTCTTATCTTATCCTCATATATTGTTAAATGAATCCAAAACATGTGGTTAGAAAGTTTCCCTGAAATATAATCACTGATTCATGTGTTACATTTTACACTGAAATAATATTGCACATGTTGCATATGTCATTTTAACTCGGTAACTAATCTATTACCAATAACTCAAACTTTTCAATAAAAATGACATTTTTTTTATTGACTATGTTTTCTTAAAGCAGTCATGTGTTCTCTTTGTGGAAGGCGCTTTATGGATGTGTTTATATAAAAATTACACCATTACATAATAAACTGGTTGAATGGAATCCACTACAATGAAGAGCGGTGTATTATGCTGAAGAAATAACATATTGAAGAACTCCAATTGGATACGCTTTATGTCAGAAACACTTGAATAACAATTCATGCATGAAAGGGTTAAGACACTTCCACACTGGCTTCATTCTGGATCCAGGTTCTAGCCCCGTGGTCCTGATCCAGGACTCAGACCTGCTCTGTGATGGGTCACAAAATAGAACAGAAACAGCAGTGTTTCTGCTTTTGTGGAGTAAGAAGTTCCTCAGGAGGAGGCGCGTCATCAGCAGGAGTAACATCCTTACACTGTGACAGCGACCCACTGGAGGTGGACAACAGCCTCCCACAGACCAGCTCCGCCGCTTTCCCGTCCATGATGGACAAGTCTGTGACTGTTTTCTCCCTCAGCGACATGTCTCCATCATCATCATCATCTATCAGAACAAACTCCTTGAGGTAAACCATCCCGACGCCGTGGAGGCTGTGGTTCTCCTCCATGATGTGTGCGTCCACAAAGGTCAGGGTGGAGGTCTCGGTCAGGGTCTCATGGGGGTCTGTGGAGTTGTCCTCGGGCCCTGAATAGGCCTGGCTGCTGGAATCCATGATCCACATGGAGTTCTTGTGAAAGCTGTCGTCCTTCAGGCTGTTGGGGATCAGGTCTGGCACAGAGGCCTGGTGCAGACCTGCAGTCCTGGGGTCTGCGCTGTGGCCGTTCTCAGGAAACATCTTGAAGGCCACCTGTTGGTACTCATGGTAGACCTGGACACTGCTGCTCCCTGTTGGGGAGGAGAGGGGGATGCTGTCACACTTCCCCTGTTTCTTCATGAAGCTTCTTTTACTGAAAAAGACACATGCAATATTTATTTACTTTATTACTTTGCTGAAAGACTTTTCAGGTATTTGTACTTTACTTGAGTTTTTGTTTGTTTGTTTTGACAACCTTTTTGTTAGCAGGTGCTCTGCAACACAACAGAATATAGCTCAACTCAGAAAAGTAAAACTAAATGGAAAAATCTTCAGTTTTTCAGGCATATTTATTTTATAATAAATGAACACAGCTCTTGATCAGCCATTAGATTAGGAGGGAGCCATGACAGAGATAGCTGGGGGTGGGATATCCATTTTGGGTGTGACATCAACTATTTCACCTCTTACAGAAGTCAATAACACCCCCTGGTGGAGTGGAACAGGTGCACTATACAAAATACAGTCAGTCATACCCATTATGTCAACACTTTTAACACAACATTTTAACACAAATAGAAGTAGACACAGACGTTACATGAAATAGTTGGTGAAAAACAGGTACCTCACATTTATACGCCATCTTTGTTGTTTTGTGTAATAAATAAAACATTTGTACAGAGACCTCGTAGCCTCCAGAGACAATATTTACATCAATAATTTCTAATAAAATATTGTATATAGAGAAGGATATAGTTTTAATTTAATAGTTTTTACTTCTAGATGTTCTGTATAGTTGATCCATCTATCTATCTATCTATCTATCTATCTATCTATCTATCTATCTATCTATCTATCTATCTATCTATCTGCTGGGACAGGTAATAGTAACAGCAGATGGTATGAAACAACATGCTGTCATTTAAAATTGGCCTCAGTGAATAAATAAATAAATGAAGCCGGTACTTTCAAAAGAAGTAAAAAATAACTCCAAATTCCCCGAGGATCAGCTCTTTGAGGAAAGAAAAAGGATGAACCCAACTGAAGTGCTCTAACCTAAGAAAGAGTGAGTGTCTTTAAAAAAACACCACACACACTTTAGGCTCTCAGAATGAACAGAAACGTCAGTTTTTCAGATGATGGTGCGTGAGTATAACAGTAAAACCCAGCTGATGGTTGTGGGTTCATCTTACTGTAGGAAATTCCCATCAGATGGAGCACAGTAGTGTATATGAGAAGATAATGTTTTATATTTAGTGAGGCTGATGAAATATTAACTGTAAAGACACTGGCATTAAATACAAGAGTAAAAGGCTAATTTTACAGCTCTGCATATTATATTCAGAGCACTGTGTACAGGAGCTTAACAGACTGACCTTGTTACACTTCACTGAGTTATATGCATGACAGAATCAGGACTCTATAAATGAATAATAACAGCGACGTCCGTGTTCCAACTGAGCAACAATAGATGAAAAATAGATACGATTAAAAACACCGTTGATGCATCCCTGCTTTGGCTTGCACTCGGCTGGTTGGCGGCTTTTGTCTCAGCAGTGACTACAACCAGAGCGACAGTTTCATCTGTGTCAGGGGAAACTTACACCAAGAAGGGAGGAGGGATATTAGACGGTCAGGTGATTTCTGTTACTTATAGAGAAAAAAAAACAAAACACTTGTTTACAATGAAATCTAGGGCTCTGATTTCAATCATTTTACATTTTCTCACTGAAAATCACTCATTTGTAAAGCAAAGTAGAATAAAATATTTTAGCAGAAGAGGTTGAGGTTAAACAATGAGGTGTTTTTTAAAGTTTAACACCTGGGATTTAATATTTACACTATAAACATTTAAAAAAAAAAAAAAAAAAAAAAAAAGTGAAAACCTGAGATGTCTATATTATGTAGACAAAAGCATTGGAATGCATTAAATGCAGGTGCTAATGTCATAATGAATTTTTATAGTGATAAATATCATTGCAATAAACATTTTCATCAGGTCTTCAGGGTAAATTTTGTTGTTTTTTTTGCATTGTCATCTTAAATAAAATGCTCCAATGCTGAATTTTCCCCATCATTATAGTTGTTTTAAATGTCATTTTCTGAGTCATAAATAAGAATTATATCTATAATCCAAAATGTTTTTACCTTAGTCCTTCCCAGTTGAAGCCTTCCCCGAGTTTCTTTAATAAAAATCACATGGCAGAGGTGTGATGACCCGTCGTGTTTCTGCAGAACAGCTGCTGGAACTGATTTCTCCTTTGTCGGTGACCAGACTCTTCACTAACTCCCCCCCTCCCCTGATCTTATAAACTCCAACTGCATGCAGGCTGTGCACGGAGGAAGTCACGGGATGCTCCGCTGATTGCAATCACACTGGGAATACTGGTTATCTTCTACTAGGTCAGGGGTCGGCAGCTGTCTATGGAGCCATTTCACCCATAAAGTTAAAAAAAAAAAGCCCTTTAAATACAGGTGTCACAGCCACAACAGTGCAGGTGTGACTTTGTTGTTTTCTGCAAAATGATGCTGCATGTTATGGGGATGTTTACAGGTTCTTCTATACAGTGACATTGCTGCAAAAATAGCTGTGATTTTTTTTTTCTTTTGCAATTGAGGGCAAGTTGTTCTGTATGGGAATAAAAATATCCTGCTCTGATTGTGAAGAGGCTCGGGATGTTTTATTCCACATACCTCAAAGTCACAGTCCAAGCAGTAAGAACAAAACTGTAAGACATTACAAAGCAATGGAGAAGAAAACACAGACAAAGCTTTTGCTCTTCTTAGTACCCATGACAAAATAATAATAAAAAAACAAACAAAAAAAAAAAACACACAACTTAGTTTGATTGTAACTACAGACGAGTGACTTTGATGACTCATAGTTGTTTTTTCAGGGGTTTGTTATAAAATTAATGGGAAATATTTGATGAAATTTACTAAAAATGTGGTAATTTTTCAGCAAATCGGGACTGTGTGTGTTGGCCCACAGCTATTTGATTTTATCGTATTATATATGTTGTTATTGTTGTTTATGTTGTTTTTTAAGATGTTCTTTGTAAATTGATTTGTGGTTATAAAGGGGCAGATAAAATAAGACTAGTCTATTTTCTGCTTCTTTTCATTCTAGTATGAAGAATGTTTGTAATTCTATTAAAAAAAATATTTTACAAATGAATGAAATAAAGAATAAAATTAAATTAAATGAAAATTATTATCTATATTATAAAAGCCAAATAGCCTTCGTGTGTGAGCATGTGTGTGTGTCCAGGGATTCACACAAAATCCATAAACAGCTGACTGCTGCAGTTTGGCGTACTTATGTATTTTTGGTGAAGGAACAGACTTGCAAAAAGGGTAAGTTGATAGGAACAATATTTTGGGAGATATTAGTAATTTTGGAATACAACAAACATAAAATCATGTTGCTATGGCTAGAGCACTTTGGCGGTGACTGCTGGACAAATGCGGTACAACATGCATGAATACAACCACATCTAGAACCCGTGGAACCCCACAGGTCACATACTAGTAGTTATATATAGTTTTAATTATAGCAACTGCAACATTAAGTTTTGTCATTTAGGACAGATTAATCTACAGAAAGTGTTCATTCATATTGTTTTTTAACCACAAAATTATTTCTCTACGATATCAAATATGTTATTATTTGGTTCAACTTTGCATTTATGGATTATTTTGAGAACAGTGCAATATATTGGTACATTTATAAAATCAGATAATTGTGGTAAAGAAAATAGTTTGTTTTTATTATAAATGCTTAGACCATATCTGAGCTGTTATGTAGTGTAATGTAACATACAGTAGATTCACATTTTAGTTTATGAAATGTTAAAATGTTTTACTCTGGTCTCAATGGTCATTTGGCTGTCAGTGTTTTAAGACCGGAACCTAATTTATATAAATATTTAAACAACTTCTTTGCATTTATTTTCATACACTTGGTTCGTATTTATTTGATATGTTGTCTGTGTATATGTGTGTGATTGTTTGTAACCTGGTTAACAGTGCAGCTGGTTTTTTAATGTCATTAAATCCTTCCTGGTTAAATAAAGTTCACATTATATATATTGTATATTGCATATTTAGCATAATTTGATTGTTCATTATAAACTTTTTACTTTATTTATTTCATTTTATTTATTAGTGCACACTTCTTATAGTGTTCTATCTTTATACTAGAGATTTCAGATATTATCGGCCCGATATTAGCCTAAAAATGTAATATCGGTTAATATGGTTATCGGATTTTTTTTGGCTAAAAACCGATAAAACAATGCTTGTGTTCCACCCAAATACAGACACAGACAAAAGAGGATCCTGTCATACACTCTGCCTGTTATTTTAGTTGACTTTAGATGCTGCTGTTGCACATAGTTGTTCAGGTACAATGTTTTATCATTTCTGAAGAAGTCAAATTTGCCCTATTTGCTGTGGGTATTGTCAAGATTATCTTAGTGAGATTGTAATCCAAACATGGCACTTTTTCCCTAAATTAAGTTGAAGTATTTTTCTTATTTTGCACAAACAATGTTAACATTTGTAAAGCCTTGTTGCATTCAAGGATGTATCCAGTGGGGCATCACAATAACATTAAGCATGTTGTGTTAATTCCACAACAGGAGATATGTGATGTTACCAAAATTAGCAGGAAAAATAACCCACATATCGACATCGGTATCGGCTGATATCGGAATTGAAAATTGAGAGTTGGACAATATCGGCATATCGGATATCGGCAAAAAAGCCAATATTGGACATCCCTAATTTATACCAAATGACTGAAGCAAAATAACGTGAAACCTATTTATTACTTACAATAAACAAGATTCTAATTTTAATTCTAAAGCTCAAATAAATGAGTAAATATTCAGTGTATTGACTCTATATTTACACATCAGGGTTAAGAGTATCTTCACACCTTAAACATATAATATCACATGTAAATAGCAAAATGTTTAACAACTAATGTCAATTATTGTTTGTATTTTTTATTTTTTATTTTATTTTATTTTTTTGGGGGGGGGATCCATAGATTACCCAGCCTTTAATAAACAAATAAATATATTCCCTCTACATCCAATTGCCGTGACTTAAATTAAAAAATGCAATGAATCAAACATCATTAAAGTTTGTTTTTTTTCCTTTGATATGGAGATGATCATTCTAGTCTTATACAGAAGACACCATGTCCAAATGTTCTAACAGTTCACTGGTGCAGGGAGGCATGAAAAGCCACTTCTCTCAGTCCCATGCACTGAGTGTGTTCCAATAAATTATACATCAGGACAGACTTTCACATACATGAAAGCCACAAACAGGAATATCAGAGGGATCAAATATTAAAAAGTCTTGGTTCTCTGCATGGATGCTAACTGCACTGGCCTGGTGGGTGTCGATCAGGACATATAACCTCAGACAAAATGCTCATGTACAGCAGATCCATGAAACGTCTCCAGCAAAGAGTTCTGCAGATGAACAGCGATGACAGTGAACAGCTGTGATACTGATCAGTTTACACACAGATATGAACGGTGCGTTTCAGCTGTGATATCTGAATGTATTCTGATGCTGAAACTTATGTATTTTTAATTGAGGAAATGTTTAAAAGAGGGACTGATGTGGTAAGCTCATTCAGATATTTCAAGCGTGATACATTTGTGAAGGATACAATGTTTAAAAACAAAAGAGTCTGAAAAGGAATAGGTTGAAGCAAAAAAAAAAGATATAAAAAGATATTTGTATATTTTCAATAAATCACAATCATCCGTTTAGGCTCAGAGGGTCACAAGGCAGGGGGAGAATGAAGAATTTTCCAGGGTAACTTAACAATTTCCAGGACATGTGACATTTTTCTCTAATTTTTCATATGTTTTCCATGAATAAAAAAAATTGGTCAATCATTTTCCATGTTTTTCAGGATGTGTGGGAATCCTGTTATGTTAGTACTAATTAGATAAAAGATCTTTGTGCTTCCTTTACAAGCAGGAAACACATAAAAAAAAAAATAGAAAAGCACTCAGAGAGCGCAAACCCTCCTCCAAGCAGCACAGTTCCCCCACATATTGTGACTGACACCCCATAATATTACTCCCACATTTGTTTTGATTCTTAACACTGGAAACCTCGTTACAAGATGACTTTTTTTTAATGATTTGGTGCTATATAAATAAAATTTGATTTACTGATTGATTGAATATTAGGCCACCAAGGTCTCATCAGTTCATTCTCGTTTCCAGGTAAATATTTCTGTTTATTTAGGAGAAACAATCCCTCAAGATGTTCCTTAAACATCACCTTTGGCTACTGAAGTCATTGTAGTTCATACTTAAGTCAAATTGAGCATTTATGCTAAGTTTGCAACATCTTGTTAAACAATGAACATTTTAGGAAAGAACTGCGCTTCTTTTAAAGACCCACCTGTTCTCATCAGTTTTTATTCAGAAGTTTAGATTTCCACCGTTTCTTTTAAGCTTTAAGTTTTTATCTGTTTTAATTGGTTTTATCTATCTGTTCTGATGTGGGTCTCTGCTGTCTGTATTTGTCTGTGTTTGCCTCTCTAACCCCTCCTCCTCAGCGCAGCTCCTTCATAAGGCAGGGTGCTGGCTTCAGTTCCCTGCCAGATTGATAACCTTTGTTACTATCCAGCGTTGTTTCCCAGAGCCTGATCCGTGTACGACCCGTTTTGGACCTTGGACCCGTGTGTGTGTTTTCTGCCTGCCCTTGTGACCCGTTTCTGTCTGACCTGCCTTTTGGATTTGCCCTGGTTGCGACTTCTGACCGTCTGCTTCGTCTCCCGCCTGCCTCCTCGTCTGACCTCTGCTCCGTCCCCTGACTACGTCTCTGCTTTATCCCTGCAAACGTCTTCGCTGGTACCGAACCTGGACTGGACTCGACCCCGTCTTCGCATGCCCCTCGGATTGGATAAGTCTGAACCCCTTAGAGACTCTGATTCTGACTGTTATTATTGTAATAAATCTTGTGAACTACACTCCCTGTCTTCAGTCTGATGCGTCTGGGTTCACTGTGTTCAGCCCTTGTCACTATTAATACCTTTAATCTTATTCTTTTTATCTCATGCCTATATTTTTTATGGCTTCCCTGCTGTAAAGCTCTTAAGCTCTTTTTATGTAAAGCACTTTGAACTGTCTTGTACATGAAATGTGCTGTAGAAATAAACCTGCCTGTGTCTTAATGACTTTTCAGTCACTGAACGGGACCACGAGGCCTGCCCTGCACCTACACCCCTGTTGTCCCCCTACCAGTATCACCATCCCCTGAAACGTCAGAAAATTTTCGGTTAATATTGTCATCCAAATTTAATGCATAAACCCCAATTTAACTTGGTTGACACCCAAAACATTTTGCCAAGAGCTTCCCAAGTTGCACCTAAATATGAAGGAGATCTGGGCAGAATTATCAGGATGACACCACTGCCAAAGATGAAATGTGATGCACAGACCCTAATTTAACCTTGAGAATGAAGGTAAGAGTAAAAAACTGAAGTAATAACATCATTCATTATTATTTAGTTACTGAAAGTGACATGTATGTGCACTTTTAATGAGGGGCCGAGATATTCACACATACTTTTATAAGAATAGATTTTATTCTGTATTTAAGATTTACAACATTTAATTAGCAGTGAAGACTAATGATTTAATAGAATTTTATAAAACTAATTATTTGACTGCTTAAGAGTTTTTTTTTTATCAGTTCAACAAATTCTGTACGGCCCTGGGAGGAGGCAGCCTTGTTGTGATACAACCTCAAAAGTTCTGAAGCCTTGAAATCAGTCCGACCACATGCCTTTTACTGCCTCCGTGTTGATGCATGTGGAAGCTGAGGCCTCGAGCAGAAGATGGACTCCCCGGTTCAGTTCTGTCCCAAAACCTGATGTCCACTTTGTCTGATGCCAACACAGGTTCTGTAAACTGAGCGGTGAGGCTGACGGGGGCCGTGATGACTTTAACCCCTGACAACACAACAAAAGGAGAAGTTCAGGTAAGAACAGCTGACTAATGATATACTACTGACTAAGTAATGCTTTTAATCAGACCGCCTTCACAACGAGAGGATAGTGGTGGATTATTTTCACAACAAATACACCGATAAGAGATTGGGAGAGAGAAGGAAAAAGTTGCAGTTTTATTGTTTTAATGGTAAATTTGACTCTTGGTTAAGAGACAACAGCTGAAAATGAGACATTTATGGTTCTTTTCCACTCCATGGTACCGGTTCTACTCAGTATTCCTGTGGTTCTTTTCCACTTATGGGACCAGCTCGTCTCAGCTCGACTCATTACTCCGACACGCCGCGTTACTTCCGTGTCGTCTGCTCAGAGTTGCCGAAAACTCACTCGTTGTGTATTTTCTGGTCTGTATTTTTGCGTCTTCCACCACAGACTGAATCTCGGGTGTAGTTTGGTTCTGTCATCATGTGGATTCATGGATCACTATTCACTGTCTACTTCTGCATCTGATTTATGGAAA
>JAPSES010042354.1:0-12225 GCA_029822895.1 Maxillicosta whitleyi
CTGTTCTTGGTGTTGGATTTTATCAAATACATTTACACAAAAAATGCGACTTATACTCCAGTGCGACTTATATATGTGTTTTCCTTCTTTATTATGTATTTTATGGCTGGTGTGACTTATACTCCGGAAAATACAGTATATATAAATATGGTGTTTTTATATATTTCCTTTCAGACACCACATCCAGACCAAACATAACGATGTCAGCGTTTCCCTCATTAAGGAAACTGTGGAGTTACTCAAGGACATGCAGGATTTTACAAAGAAGCGTCTGCTGGAAAACGTGGCTGACGTCACAGAGGTGATGGTTTTTCACAGATTCACACTTTTCTTAACCTTCAAGTGACCATGTTTGGTCATTTACGACCCCAGCCATATGATTTACATTAAATTAAATTTGGCCAACGCTTTTATCCAAAGCAACTTACAAGGTATATGGGCATGTATAGCGTAAAGGGCCTTGCCCAAGGGCCCAGCTGGGATTCAAACTGACAACCTTCCACACCAAAGCCTGCGGTGTAAACCACTAAGCTATATATTTAAGGTGCCATCTCTTTATTTTTCATCCAAATTTTCTTTCCTAGCATGAGTTTGTCAGTCTGCTAATCATACACACTTTCACAGTTTTTTGCAGGGATCAACCAGTTAGTGTGGTATATTTATGACCCCAAAGATAAGCATTGGTTTTTAAATTTTATTCAAATGTTCCACTTCTAATCAGTAGGATGTAGGAGTAGGATGACTTCCTTACCAGTAACATATTCCCTAGTCAGTATAAAGTTAGCTAATTATTTTTATTGATGTTAGTAGGATGCTAGCTCTACATAAATCAAAATATTTTTACTCAAACTTATTTTTATAATCTATCTTTTTATTTAGTGTGGCAAAAAAAGAGAAATTTTTTGCAAGTTAGAACTGACAAAGACTGTCTAAATAAATGTAATGTTCTTAAAATCTGTGTTTGATTATTTCTTGCGATAAAAGTATTATTACCAAATAGTTATTCCATTAGATCATTATAAAATACCTGTGTTAAATACTGGCAGTAGTATAGGTGTGATAAACCCCCAACCAGACTTTTATAATAAAGATCCCTGCACAGAGCACAACGGGGTCATAGTGACCCCACTTGGTCATTTCAGTCAGTAAAATAACTTGGTCATCTAACCTCAGGGATTTAAGAGTTTTGTAAAATCCTAATTTCTTTTCTCTTACAGACCCACCTGAAAAAGTATTTTACAGCCGATAGTAAACAGTTCTTCTTGGTCGGCGCGCTGAGGGAACTCTTCCCAAACCTGTCATCATGTTTGGAAGAACAAAAGGTAAAGTTACTCCTCATGTTCTTAAATTATACTTTATAAAATGTGTGAATATACGCAGGTTGTGTTGTAATGTTACAGTTATAATGAACCTTTAAGATATTCCTGTTTTTAACACACTGTACAGACAGATGGTCTCATTTACATCCAAACACATATTGGTGTTTTAACCAGTGGAGGGTGTCGATATTTAATCCATATATTATTTGTTCTTGTCATATCCAATTGAGAATCCACAATCATAAAAAAAAGGGAAAAAATGACTCATTTTATTATTTATGTACAAATTTTTAAAAAACTAGTTGTTTTTCATTGTTTTGATGGGAATGGGTTTATTCACACTGAAGTAAATAATGAAAAACAACTTTTTTTTAACTTTTGGTTTTTGATTTGTACATGAATGATAAAATAATGAGTATTTTTTCATTTTCAATAACTCAGGTTATATAGGCTATTAATTTTGCACATCTATATCTATCCATGGCATTAACTATTAAAGAAAACATTTTAGTAATTACCAATTCTGGTAATTCATGTTAAAATACGTCTTTCCTAACATTTGAGCTGTTTTTTTTTTTTTTTAATTATAACTTAAGTGTGTTGTTTTTCTTCCTTCAGCACCTGATGAATGACGTCTATAAACTCACTGTTCACCTTTACCTCAAACATCTGATCAGTCAAAAGCGGAAAAACCTGGTGAAATGTTGGAGACGAGACATCGGCGATACTGTCACTGAAGATGCTGAACTCATTCACAACACCTTCTCAGACCTGGTGAGATCCATGAATCAGTGACTAAAGGTGTTAATCTGGAATAAAAATCCGTTTTGTAGCGTCTAAACTCATGTCCTGTGTGTCATTTCAGGTTCCTCGTGTCGAACGTTGGAACTTCACACTGCTGGAAATCAGTGAAGTGTTGAAATATGAATACGGTGATACTTTAACGCTGACAGTGGGAGGCATGGAGAACCAATGCATCAGCAGAGGGTACAGGATTTTTATATATTAACAGTGTTTCCCAACCTTTTTTATGCCATGTCACATTTTTATTTTTCCCCCACAATATGTTTATTAATTTTGTATATATATATATAGCTAATATGTCACAGCAGTTCACTCACAAACCACCTGAACCAAGAGAGATAGCTAGGTAATATAATCAGTACTGTGTCAACATTGAATTAAAATATTTAACATATACATTTTTTTATAAAATACTAAAAAAAAAATAAAAAATAAAATTAACCTTGCCAAATATAAGGATCTTTGACTTAAGATATCTTAACACAAAATAAACCCACACATTGAAATCCATAGATCCCATGATACACAATGCATAATATTGTTTAGAAGTTTGCAGAAAGATACATTTAATTGATGTCAGTGTCTTCTGTCAAAATTTAAATTTCCCTCAAAGTCTTTAAACGGTCCCCAAACCTTTTCAAATAATGCCAACTTTGCCCACGCCACATATTGTCATGATTGATCAAGAGGTCCAAATGCTGTTTGACAACAGAGAAGTAGAACAATGAACAGTTTATTTACATTTAAATAATAAGTCTAGGGGAATATCCAAAGTTCGGTAGTCAGGTTCAGTCCAAGGTCCGGTTCCGGGAAATCAGTCAACTCATAAAGGGAGAAGGCAAATTCTGGTCGTGGACAAAAAGGGTCAAGACCCAAAAATCCAAAAATGGCAAAAGTAGAAAAAGGGTGAGGCAGAGATGAAATACCGTGGTTTCAGGCGAGGGTCTTAATCCAGGCGATTGTTCCAATCAGAAAAGGTACAGGCGGGGATCAGGCAGGTAACTCAGAGGTCCAGAACAAAACAGATCAAACACAGGGCGAACACATGCTGGTGAGTCTAACAGAAATCTGTGACGAACTGGTAATGACACAAAGACACAGTGGGGTTTATATACAAGAGGAGGAGGAGAAACAACAAGCAACAGGTGCGAGACATCAGAGATAATTGGGGAAAGACACAGGTGGGAAGAAACAGGGACAGGAAGTAGAGACGAATACATCACACAGGAGGGAAAACTACAAAATAAAACAGGAAGACGCAAGACAAAGACTACAGACGTGACACATATTTGAAATTAGAAAAATCACAAGGAACACCAACAAAAAATGTTATTTTTATCTATTGAATTGGATCATAAAGCTCAGAGGGGTGCACCAGCGACCCCTCAGACTGCCCCCCCGGACTGAAGTCTGTTGAATATTGTTGTGTATTATGGGATGTATATGCCTCCTGTCCCAACCCGATACCTGGGGTTCATGGGTAACTCACTAATCCATGCATCAGTACTGAGGCAACAGAACCGCCACATCAGAACCAGTTCACTTTTATTTTTATGATCAAACACAAGCAGCAGACTGTTGTTATGGATCTGGATCACACTGTGGGTTTACAGAACCAATCAGGTGGAACTGGATCATTTTCCACAGCGCACTGGTTGGGAAACACTGGATTAAACTGTTAAATCTCTTTGCCGTTTGTTTCGATACGTGGTTCCATAACGTCTGGTGTTTCCTTCCACAGCTGCACCGCCGACCTGGAGCTGTTTCCTGCTCTGCTGCGATGGAAGGGTCTCTCCAAAGGGCAGATCACAAACATCCTGGAGGCCCTCCCAGACCAGAAACCCACAACCGGACCTTTATCATGGTTCTGCTGGCCCCTCTGCTGCTAAATCCAGAACCAATGCGCAGCAGATCAACAGCAGAGTGTTGAACAAGCACAACGTTCCCATCAGGAGAAGTTTGTGGTCGGATGGTTTAGTGGTTTACACCGCTGACTTTGGTACGGAAGGTTGCCAGTTTGAATCCCAGGTGGACAAAGTCGTTTACGCAGTACATGCCTATACTTTGGATAAAAGCGTCAGCCTAATGTAAAGAAAAATGTGTTATTAATGTAATGTTAATATTTCAATTCTAATAGAAAAAGTTACATTACTGCATGTTTCCTTTTCTTTTTTATAAGTGTCTGAATTTCAATGCAAACATTTGTTTTCAAACAAATATTCCAGTTTTTTACTTCTTTTTACATAAATGAAAATGTCAACATAGACTAAAAGTTCTCGTTTATGACACTATGACTTTAAAAAAAATGACATAAAGTTAAATAATATGTTCGTTACATGTTTGTACTTCAGTGGAATGTGGTGAAGGGATTGCATTACTAGAGTACTTTTATATTTTATTTTATTTCATTCCGTTGGTATCATTCTAATGTTTATTTATATAAATGTAACTTATTCTAATTTAAAAGAAAATGTTGCACTTTTTTTTTATATGAATTTGCTGTTATGGTTTTTATAGAACATTGTTGTTCATTTGGGATTATACTTGAACTGCACTTTTTTTTTTTTTTTTTTACACTCAAACACATTTAGCTGCATCTTCTTCAGTTTAATGCTAAAATACACTCTATTAAATGTACTATTGCTGCATTGTTATGATGTTCTCAAAGTGTCATGTTTTTAATTCCATCTTTATTGTACAATGATTGATTGTAAGGATGATTCTATTTGTCTTTACTTTGGGGATTTATATTTTCTTTTTATCAAACAAATACATTGTTTTCTGCAGGAAATGCCTTAAATAAACTTCAGAATGATCAAATGAAAAATGTTCAGCTGTATTTTATTGGATTACCACTAGATGGAGACTAATGTCACCTTAACAAACTGCATGGGTTGAGATTTGTAATAGGTTTTTATACTGTAGATAGGTTTTATAATGTGAACAGTTTTTTATAAGTGTATTTATAATTTGTTGCACTGTGGACCTGGAGCTGCACCATAATTTCATTGTATCACACAATGACAGTAAAAGCATTCTATTCTTCTATTCTATTAATCTTTAACACTGAACTTTGGTGTAATAATCAGGACTAAATGTACTAAAAATTTGTGTTATTTAGTTTGTTATTTGCTCAAAAATGCCTTTAAAATATACCAGGGAGCCTCTAGATTCTAAAATCTATGTCCACGTTAGGTGGGTGGGCCCCCATGGTTACAAAATCCTGGATCCGCCAATGTTTTATACCAATTATTTATATGGATTGATAGGATTAGTGGATGAACACGTATTAAACATTTTACATTAGTAGATGGTTTTGGTCGTCGGTGGCTGTTTGGGTTTATATGAGCTAAATGCTCATGTTTTTGTGTGATTTTTTTTTTTTATTTCTATCATCTTCTCCTTCAAGTGAGACAGGGGAGGCAGAGCTCTAGCGCCCTCTATTGATGAGCTGCCACTGTGTATCAAACTATCAGACTGCCCCCCCCCCAGCTGTCCTCCTCCACCACTTCCATCTTATGACCATAATATCAATAGGAAGTGTTTATACCGGCAGAGGATTTGGATTAAAATAGAGCTGAAATCCATGGATCTGTGGTCAGGCTCCACCCCAGTCAGTAACCCCATGAACAGTGTCCTCATGGTGCAGATGTGCTCTCTCTCTCTCTATATATATATATTTTTTTTAGTTTGTCATTAAATGGACATTTATGTATTTAAAAATGACATATTTCATTGACAAATGCCCAGGTGTGTTTATAGTTTAAATACCACTGATAATGATTATATTTTTGAGACAACCTATAATAAGTTAAATTACTAAACCTATTATTATTATTATTATTATTATTATTATTATTATTATTATTAAGTGATTGTGTTTTTTATCAAGAAAACATGTTAAATGGATAAATATTAGCTCTGAAATGAAAATACTACGAGCTATTTTTGTCCTCATGCTGCAAATGTGCTCTCTCTCTCTCTCTCTCTCTCTCTCTCTATATATATATATATATATATATATATTTTAGTTTGTCATTAAATGGACATTTATGTATTTAAAAATGACATATTTCATTGACAAATGCCTGCGTGTGCTCATGATTTAAATACCACTGATAATGATTATATTTTTGAGAAAACCTATAATAAGTAAAATAACTAAACCTATTATTATTATTATTATTATCATCATCTATTTATTTATTTATTTTTTAAAAACTTTATTGCCATTATCATCCAAAGGCAGATAATTAACAGTATATAGTATACAGGTACATAACAAGATTGAGAGTAAGTTTCATCTTATATATATTTATGTATGAGATTTCATCATACTATAATAGGAAAAAAACAACAACAAAAATAAAATACAGTCTTTCGTGTATACATCTTCAACTTGTATAAATTCCTCGGATTACAGCGTAAAAAGATAAATGTATAAATGTACATTCCTATCATACATACTCCTTCATTGTTCACATTTAGACATACATAGAATAACCCTGTTATTACATGCGATGGTTTATAGTAATGACTTTTTCATTGACATCTGTTCAGTATAATGCTCTGCTTTGTACAGCTGGTTTTTTTTGTTTTTTTTAAAGATATATCCAAATATCCAAATCATAAGTCCATCATCACCACCACTGCAAACTCCTAATGAAAAGAAAACACTCATTATACATCACACAGAATATGATAATGTTCCATACGCTGTACCCCAGGTAGGATTCGATCCAGCGTCCATTATAATTAATTAATTAAATTAGCTCTGAAGGTGGTTCAGCACCTTGGACAGCGTCACAAATGCTGTTCATTGACTCTCACTGTTCCAACTATTGGCACCTGGTCTCCACATGGCACATGAGAATAATGCCGCTAGATCTTGGTCTCAGTCCATCAGCTTTTTTTTTTTTCACCCGTGGGCGTGCAGCGGAGTGGACTAATCCAGAGGGAGGCAAGAAGAAACGACATCTAGGACAGTGTTCACTACTGCACATTGCTCATATCTGATTTACTCGTGGAATGTGACAGATCACTCTTTTTTTTCCAGTTTGTGTCTTTTTTTTTCTTTTTTTTTTTATAACCAGCTCAGATTTTGCCAATCAGGGAGGGGTGAAGAAAAAGTTTTAAACTGCATCATGGGAAATGTAGGATCCACTATTTTGCACCTACACTATTTTTTGTGCTTACTTTTTATAGACATCACTCTCTAAATTGGCGGTTGGCTCGACAGCATCAATCATTACCCCCCCACCCCCACTGTTGCACCTCCCACAGGTCAGCTGTCAGTCATGTAGGCAGCACTGTGATGTCATTTTGCTGTTTTTTTTTTCTTCTTTTTTCCAGTGATGTATATGTGTGGAAATAGCAGTGGTTTTATTCATAAATTAAAGCCAATTTTCTGTTTATTTTGATCAAACTGCAGAATAATTAACAGTTAAGGAGAATTTGAAGATCAGAGGCTAAATTTAACACTTATTTAACCCTTAAAGACCCAGTGTTACTTTTGTCCCAGTTCCCAAATGTATTTTCCTCTTTATTTAACCTTTGTTAAGTGATTTATCATCATTTATTATAATATTATCCTCTGTAATTTGCATTTTTGACAGTAAACCATGATTTTTCCTGTATTTAATTTGATGAAAATGTAAAATCTCTCATTAGCTGAACATAAACCCAGTGTTTCCATCCAATGTCATTGATCCAACTCCATGGGTTTTGCTGGGAGTAAATCACTCTAGGAATGCCACTGTTTCCAAAAATTATTATTATTATTTATTTTTTTTGTTTCATGGTGTGCCTTGGGATTTTCTTACTGTTAAATATGTGCCGTGGCTCAAAAAAAGGTTGGGAAACACTGGTTTACGCCACTGACTTTGATGCAGGTGGGTCCTTGGGAAAGGCCCTTTACGCTGTACATCCCTATACCTGTGGCCACAAGGGGGCAGTGTCTCATTGTTCTGGTCCCAAACCCGGATAAATACAGAGGGTTGTGTCAGGAAGGGCATCTGATGAAAAAACCTGTGAAAAATCAACATGTGAATGTGATTCGCTGTGGTGACCCCTGAAGGGAAAAGCCAAAAGAAACATTTTACTTCCATGATATTTAACTAAACAATCCCTGATCCAGAAGGTGAACATCTAATATACTGGTGTAACCCACTCGAATCCTCCTGTTAAGCCCATTTTTTATTTTCTATTATATTTGCTATGAATATTTTAATCCTTGTTTCATTGTTTGTGTGTTGGTGCTGTTTATTGAAATAAATGCCGGCAATGTTGTTCAGTTATATTTATCTGTCATTGAAAAGAACCTTCGACTAATAACTTCTTTATCTATAGTTAATATGTTTGATAACTTCTAAAGAGCCACCCTTACCTTACACTGGTCATGTCAATTTTATTTATTTAGACTTAAACCTGCTCAAAATAGCCCAAAATAATTAGAATTAGCTAATTAAATCAACTACAGATAAAGCCGCACATCATCTTCTCACATGTCAGACTGAGTGTAGTTTATTAATGCCAGCATTTATAAACTACAGCGAAGAAAAGGCTCCACTGAAACCCCTCCCTCTGGGGCTGTGAGCGAACCTCAGGACAGACCCTGAAGAGCGGCTCCTATTTGACTCCAGTCAAACCTTTCACGTGTCACAGAGCGTCCTGCTTTATAGAACGGAGGATACAAACGGCCGCCAAATAAAGCCAGAGCCCGAGGCATCAGTGGCATCAATCCATTACTGCTGAGTGAGGAGAAAAAAAACAACAAAACAAACAAACAAACAAAAAAAAAAACAGCATGTACATCTCAGTAAAAGAGCAGAGCCCTTTAGCCTTAAAACTACAGTACACAGTCTGAAAATAAGCAGAAAATACACATGCGCTGACCTCAAATAAAAATAAATGTAAAATATTTATCAGCAAAAGCACAAACTCCGACTGATTTCCATCATGTCATCCATCACTCCACATTTCACCTCGCTCCTTTCTTTATTTCCTGCTAATACGAGCGTACTTTTTCACATCACGGCTCCTCGGTGTGAGATGCCAGGGTTCAGATACTGGTCAAAGTTCATTATTTCAGTGGGAGTGGGAGGTCCAGGTACTGTATGAATGAAATCAGTCAAATGGAGGAGCTTTGACCCCCGCAGAACAGACAGAAGACAGAAGGACACCGGAACATATGCACTTTATCCCCTGAAGGCAGTTTAATTAGTGTTGTGCAAAACTGATGAAACTGAAGTCATTACCAGTGAAGCAGAATGTGTTTAACATTATAGCTGAATTATATTGAATTATATAACTGTCTCGAGTCTTACTATGTACTGGAGGAAACAATAGAGAAAAAGGAAAAGGCTTAAAATATAGGCTACAAACGGGATGAGAAAAAAAGAGAAGAGAGGAGAAGAAACAAGAAGAGAAGAAAAGAGAAGAGAGGAGAAGAAAGCGAATAAAAGAGACGAAAAGAGAAGAGAAGAGAAGAAAAGTAAAGGAAGTAAAAGAGAAAAGAAAAGGAGAAGAGAAGGAAAGTGAAGAGAAGAGAAAAGAAGAGAAAAAGAAAAGAGAAGTGAAGAAAAGAGAAAAAAAGAAGAGAAGAGAAAAGAAAAGAAGAAAAGAAAAGAAGAGAAGGAAAGAAGAAAAGAGAAGAAAAAAGCGAATAAAAGAGATGAAAAGAAAAGAGAAGAAAATAAAATAAAATGAAAGAGAAGAAGAGAAGAGAAAAGAGGAGATAAAAGGAAAGGAGAAGAGAAGGAAAGTGAAGAAAAGAGAAAAGAAGAGACAAAGAGAAGCGAAGGAAAGTGAAGAAAAGAAGAGAAAAGAGACAAAAAGAGAAGAGAAGGAAAGAAAGGAAAAGAGAAGAAAAGAGAAGAAATGAAAAGAGAAGAAAAGAAAAGACAAAAAGAGAAGGAAAGAGAAGAAAAGGGAAAGAAAAAAAGAGAAGAAAAAAAGAGTAGAGAAAAGACAAAAAGAGAAGAGAACTATTCTACATAAAACCAAAAGCCACTGCTTTAACCTTTAACCTTTGACCTTTGACCCTTCCATGTAACCCTTCATTACAGTGGACAGTTCTACAGACGTTCTCTCATATATTCATGGGTTCTTTTAGTTCCACATCAGCCGACACAGTGGACGCTCATGCACCATCCCATAATAGGCTACACTAACATTCACACCATCCCTGTGACTTTGCTGTTGTTGATAAACCTGATCTGACATGTTTGTTTGTTTTTTGTTTTGTTTATTTGTGATAACCATGTGTTAAAATGACAGAAACCATCAGATTCGATGCGTTAAAACTGTTTTTATTTCATAGTTTTCTCACTTTTTAAATACTGCATTCTTAGAGGATCGTCATAAATAAACACGATTATCGTCCGTTTCTTATCGTTTGACTGTAGTGAATAAAATAAGGCGGAGCCGTCGTGTTGATTGACAGGTCGGACCTTTCCTTCTGTGTGAGCTTCAGCCGGGCTTAAAGCTGAACTTTACTTATCGGCTGCTTGTCTAAGCTATAAATGGCCTGATGAGCCGGAGCGAGTCAGGAAATTTCAAAGGATTAAATAAAAAAAAGTGGGTGAAGCTGCTTTTACTCGGTGGGTCGTTGGAATTGACAACCGCCAGACGACCTCGACCTCTTTTAAAAGCAGCTAAAAACTTCCCGTAAAGCCTTCGATCAGGTTTTATCCTGTTTATGACAGAAACATGTGAACGTGTTCAGACCCTGGCTCTGGCTCTGCTCACTGTATTACTGTTAAAAACAACTTAGGATTATTTTCATATTGTAAATTCATCTTCTCATATCATTTTATATTATACAGTACGTTACTGTTATCATACAGTATCTTATTATATTGTGTTGTGATTGAATTATATCGTATTGAATTGTGTGAGGTTTGTGTTGTATCTTCTTGTCACATATTTTTATTATATTTATTATTATTTATATTTTTTATGTGATGACATGTTATATCAAACCGTGTCATATTGTTTTATATTGAATCTTATATTGAATCCCATCCCATCATAACATATTATAATGTGTTACTGTTGTTATTGGATTGTGTTGTGTGTTGTGTGTGTGTGTGTGTGTGTGTGTGTGTCTGGGGATTCACACAAAATCTTATGAGAGCTGATTGCTGCACTTTGGCATACTTTTGTATTTCTCATCAAGGAATAAACTATTGTGAACAGCAACTTGATAGGACCAATATTTTGGAAGATATTAGCATTTTTGTAAAACAATAACCTTACAGTTACATTACTGTACCCAGAATGCTTTGGCGGTGACTGCTGGACTAATGCGGTACAGCATCTACAAATACACAACAAACATAAAAACTACCACAACTAGAAGCACATTAGTGTCGTATTATATCTACCTTATGTTATCTAATCTTACCTTATCTTATATTACCTTATTTTATTTTATCTTATCTTACCTTATCTTATATGACCTTACCTTATCTTACCTTACTGTATCCTACCTTATCTTATCTTACCTTATGTTACCTTATCTTTTCTTATCTTACCTTACCTTATAGTACCTTACCTTATCATATCTTACCTTACCTTATCATATCTTACCTTACCTTAACTTACCTTATCATATCTTACCTTACCTTAACTTACCTTATCATATCTTACCTTTTCTTACCTTATCTTAACTTACCTTACCTTTTCTTATCTTACCTTACTTTATCTTACCTTACCTTACCTTACCTTATCTTATCTCTGAGTATTTTCCTTTAATAAACCTCTAATCTTATCAGAACAGATCCATTACCCCTTCAATCTGACCCATATATATGTTTTTTTTTTTTTTTTTTATTTACATTATGTGATTTATTCTGGTATCAAACTGCTTCTTTTATCATGTCTGTAACAACATAGCGTTAATAATACAGGACAAGCATTTAATTAGACTAAACCTGGTGGCTATTCAGTTTTCAGTCCTATGGAGGATTGTAAACACACTTCTAAGAAGAGAAAAATAAGCAAAATGACCCGAGGTCAGACGTTTGGAGCGACGGGTGACAGTCAATAAATAAATGATGTGCAGGAGTATAATCCTGAAGAGCTTTAGAGCCCTGTTTTT
>JAPSES010042365.1:0-12224 GCA_029822895.1 Maxillicosta whitleyi
ATGATGTGAGCACAGAAAAGACATTTGTGGTTATTTCAGTATAAATGCTGTGTTATATTTGTAAAATTTTCAAGTGCATCTTTGGTTTAATGGTAAATAAGATGACTAAAATGATCAACGTTGATGTCAAACTGGTCAAACACTTACTTCCAGTGGGGGTTGAATAGTTTCGTACATAACTGTTGGAATAATTGTACATACAAGTTATCTTACATTTGCTTTTGTGTATTTTTAAGTACCTGTGTGTGTGTGGAACAAATATAAACAAACTTTTAAAGTCAAGCACAGACCCACGGATAAAGACCAAGCACTGGCGTCTGTGGAACGTCCTCATGGTGATTCTCACACAAAGGACAGAAGACCTGCAGAAGACTCTGTGTAGATGTGTAGTAAACAAGAATGTGTGTTTTATTGTGACTGATAGACATAGGTTAGAGGGTGCAGTTTGTAAAAAAAAAAACAAAAAACAAATCCCCTAGAGGGCTGCACTCTGTTTTATGTAAATTGAGGGAGTTCCTTCAATAAAAAGAAAGGACACGGCGAAGAGAAACCAGAACGTGTTGAGATTTGTAACTGGTCATCTCTGCCGTTCTCCTTTCAAGATTTTGAAAAGCTGTAACTGTGTGTTCTCTTTCTTTGTGTGTGTTCTACCAGTGTTTTAGGTTTTGTGAACCTGACAATAAGTGTATGGGCATCTAACCAATGTCAAAAAGACATTCAGTGTCCTCATTGGTCCACGTCTGTCCACATGACTGCTGCTATTAGCTCTGACAAAAGGCTCATGATTCCTTTTGTTTGGGCTGGAGGCTGGTTATATTCACACCAGAGTGGCCCACAGTCTGTTCTAGGTGGTCTTGGTCCAGTTGTTTTATTTGAATCAGAGTTTGCATGTTTGTATTTACTCCTAAAAAATCTGGACTTTGCAGGGAAACGAATAAGTGGAATGAGACCACCTAGAAGAGGTGTTGTCAGCTTCCAAACGGACTCTGGGCCGGTTCACTTCTGCTGTGAATATAACCAGCTTTGAGCCGAAACAAACCAAAACCATAACTGCACGTAGAATCTCCACATTTGTTTTTATCAACACCCACCTCCTCTGGTTAGGGTTAGGGTTCGCTGTTGACTCTTCTGTCCAATGCCAGTGCAGTTCGACACATGCATGCTTCTGTGTACACAAAAGTGCAATGGGAATGAAATCCCATCCAAATGAAAAAGTCCACATTTGATCCAAATCAAATAAACAGACCAAAGGACCTTCTGGGTGTAAATACAAGATAAAATAAATTAAGAAATTTGCCTTTCTTTTATTTAAAATACTTTTTATTTTAAAAAACAAGTGTGAGTACAAGTGTGAGTGCTTGTTTATTCCTACAATATGTGGATCTTTTAGTTGTAGAAAACTTCTTTTGAATCATGATATGAGTGCATGCACTAGGTTCAAATTTCAACTGCATCATTCAAGAATAAAATGTCCAAATATAATGTAAAAACTGTGGATGTGTGAATCATATTTGATGTCAGGTTTTCTTTCATGTGAACTTTTTCAGGTTTAGTAAATCAAATTTTCCTTGTAGTATCTGGTAAACTCAAACTGACAGTAAAACTAACATGGAAATGAAGAATAAATCGAATAAAAACAAAACCTAATGTAAATTTCAAAACTCTATTGCCTCATGTTGTTGTTGCATGGTTTCACCCTGTCCCTCTACAGTAGGTAGTAAATTGTGCATGAGTGTGTTTCATCCAGTCACTGCACCTCTGCTGTTGTACTGACTAATCTTTAATATAGTTTCCTGGTTTTCCAGTTTCACCAGTCAAGGTGGTCTCCCCCATGCACTGACAACATAAAGGCAGAGAAATGTGCTAAAATAGTGTGAAGTGATTTTTATAGGAGATTTCCCAAGGACTACATACAACAGACACAAGTCAACATGATTGATGACCTCTGTTGCACTGAGGATTTATTTCAAAAGGCACCACTGCTTTAAAAATCTGAGGTTCTGCTGTTTTTACCACTGCCTTAATGATGCTTTTAAATTCAACTAGCATTCAACATATAAATGAACCTGTCTATGAGTGGCTGAGTGTTTTGTCTACTATAAATGTTATCTGTAACAGACTAACGGTCTTATGTAATGCCCCAAACACACCTGAAAACCCTTGTACTCTATTGATGAATGTTTTGCACAGCTAGTTATGTAGGAATTGGCATGGCTGAGTGAAAGGTGCACAGTTTAATCCCTGTAGAGAACATGAAAGAAAGAAAGTAGGCCATATACTGTGTGTGTGTGTGTGAGAGAGAGAGAGAGAGAGAGAGAGAGAGAAAGGCAAGTCACCATGCAGGTCCTTCACGCATCGCAGAGCTCCACCGTCAAAGCCTGGACACAATAGATGACTTATTTAGCCAGGGACACAGTGGACAACTGAACAGCAGAGTGGGAAGTTTTTATGGATGTGACACTTGTCTCTGCTTCATCAACTCTACTATGTAAAGATTTAGAAACAGTTAAAAAAAAAAAAAAAAAAATACTGTAAACTTAATGATTTAATCAGGGACTTCAACATCCTAGAAACATTTCCATGGAATAAAATCGTAATAGTTTTACAGTGTTGTCGTGTCCAAGCTGTTCTACAGTCTTTTTCTTATCCTGCCATGAAATTCAAATTCTATAATGTTCTTATTAGTTTTCAAAGGTTTACAGTTTGTTTATATTTATCTGTGTAACTGATGTGATGACAATAAGAACACACTCTGATGGTGTTCTGCCTCTGTGGTGACAATACGTTTTAGTAAGAGCTCTGTTGGTGTCTTGGCTAATTCAGATTGAACTTTATTGATCCCTTGGGCAAAACCCTCAGGAAATTAAGGAAAGATGTGTTCCCTGACCAGGATTCAAACCCAGGCACCAAACCCTAACCATTAGACCAGCAGGACCTCTGCTGTGTGATGGGAAACATTACTAAACACAGGACGCATGGACATTGCATTTGTGTAACAGTGTTGGGAAAATTTAAATTAGGTGGAAAACGTACACATGAAGAAGTCAGCTATGGTATTTAAATTATATAACATAAGATTTAAAACGCACCACATGAAAAGACATGTCTTTGAAAATGTTCAGTGTGTAGTTGTTGCTTGGTGGTTGTTGTTACCAACACACAGGAGGGAGGTGAAGGCAGACTGAAATGAGCACCAATGGCAGGTTTATTCAACACAGTCCATTCTGTGAGTCACACTAGGGTAAGGGGTACAGGTTTTAACCACATGCTAAACAGACACTGGAAGATGCTCCACTTCACTCTCCTTCTGTGGTGCACTACTTTTCAATTAGAGTTAGGGTTCCATGAAAAGAGTGGATGTTAAAAGGTTCAAATGTTTTTGAACTACAGACCAATGGAAACAGGACCCACCGATGCTGGGAGCCTTATAGACACAAGTGGGTTTTCTTTGAAACCCTTAGAGATGTCTTCCAGAGACTCAGCAGTAGGTACCTTTCAGAACTCAGCAGATATGTCACATTATTCCCTTCACCTCGCCTAATTGCCTCCAGCGAGTCAGCTGCTCATTTGGTGGGAATGGGAATGTCATATGTCAGATGTCATTTGTGGTTAATGCTAATGAGAGCAGCTGGACATGTATCCAGGCTCACACCCATAATACTCAACACACCTCTTGACTTATAAGCATCTCTCATGCCAGAAATAGCAACAGTGGTTTTGTAATGTGTCAGGCCTCCCTGCTGCACTGCAGCACACCCACAGGTTCTCACTGCTGATAACTGAGCAGCTGGGAAGCTTCCTAGCATTGATCTGAATGCAGAAGCTGGTCAGCTCTGCTAACATTTGTTATGCAGATAATGCATATAATTTGTTTTCAAAAGCTGACTGTCTGGAAGTCATGGCAGGAGTGTGTATCAAGTCAGGTCTGGTTTTTGTAATATTGAGGCTCATGCTTCTAATTATGTGTTTGCACATAAAGACATAGACGTTGTTTCTAATGTACACAAAATAAAAAAAATGTTTGATGTGGTTTGGCCTGGTACTGTCCACCATTAGGTGACTCATTTTAGAGTTGGAATGTACGTGAGCCATGTTTGATTTGATATCGTTTCAGTTGTGTTCTACCTACATGTTTAACACATGCTCTTATTCAGATTAGGTCCAATATGTGTATTTTCTCCTTGCTTTACTTTCTTCTTAATTTTATTGCAAGTAGGTATGGGTACCAAAACACAGTGCTAAACAGGCCCTGGGCTAAGTAATTAAAGGTTGGAGTATCATCAGTCTGCAACGATTCTGGAGGAAGAAAAATAGAAAATACATTTCCTGTGTATCACAGTAGCATAAATGTAGCTTTGCAAATTTTCCCTACCAATTCTGTTTCCCAGCAGAGTATACTTTTGAGAGATGAGAAACCTGCATTGTGGTGTCTGTGGAGTGGGTCAACTCTATGTCACAGACTGCAGCAAACACAAACAGATATTGTGACAGCAGCTGGTGTTCACTAGACAGTTGAACAGAAGCTTCACATGGTGACGTGGTGCAACAAGTCTTTTATAAAGATGAGTCTGTAGTGCAGGTGGGGAAATGCACAGTTGGACTGTTAAGATCATAGTTAATCTGTATGTTATGTATAAAAGGATAGAATGTAATAAAGAATGTTACACTAAATGTAAAAACGGAAGTGATAAGAATACTGGCTCAGTAAGTGGGATTTGTAGGAATAGTATCGATCAAAGCCTGAAGTTTATCAGATAAGTTGTGACTCAACACTGCTTCTGATATTGCCCAAAGCCCCAAGGTGGTTCAGTTAGGGTTACTTGAAAAAGGTGGATGTTGAGAAGTTTGTAGTTTTTATTATTTGGAAACACCACAAACCTGAATGCAAAATCTGATAGCTGTTCCTTCTATATAATAGTATTGCATTGTGAAGTCATTTGGACTTTATGTAGCTCTCTGCCTGCAGCAGCAGAGCTTCCAAAAACAGAGCTAACATGTCTGTGATGCCATCAATGCTAGCCTTGTTAGTGGAGCGTGGCCTGTGGCACAGCGAAGGGCCTTTGTTTGCCTTTAACACACTGGTTTCTATACTGACCAGAATGATCCATTGTGAATGGTTGAGCTTCTCGTTTCTGAGACGGCTAGTTTTGTGCTAAAATTATATGTCTCTACATGGTATACATTTACAAGAAACAGTTTAGGAACCCTTTCTCTTTTATTGAATAATTCTTATCTAATGTCATCAGATTTTTCTACAAGCACGAAATCTGCTCAAAGAGTCATGTATTTATAGAATGATATAAAATATCACACTACCTCATTCATAGAAAATAGTCTAGGAATGAGGTAGTGTGATATTTTAGCCAAACAAATATTTAAAGTAGTTTATGACTTGCATCACAAATGTTTCCTCACATTTGTTAAAACCAAGTAATAGCCTAATAATCACTAATCCATTAGTATTTCCGTGCTCATGCACCTAAATCACTTCCAGTTAACAGCTTCAAAGATGAAAGTTTACATACCCAACTGACATGTCAATTGGGCCTTTTTGGAAATCGTGCAAGTGCATTGTGGGAATGGGACTTCCACACAGCTGCAGTAGCAACAAATATGAAAACAAGTAATGAAACTGTGTCTGCTACCAGGTTAGAAGAAATAGAAGGAATCACTATGTCAGTGGTCCTCCTATAATACAGGTGTGTGATTGTGAAAAACAGTCTTAGACCTCAGTTTCATGGTGTTTTCATTGTGTAAGCTTATCATACATGTACTGTAATGAGTGGTGAGTGCCTGGCCATACCCTGGTTTACTTGTGAGACGTGTGTGATGAACCTAAACAATGACATGTTCTGAAAACGCCGTGAAACTGATGTCTACGTATTGTTTTTCACGATCACACACCTGTATTATAAGATGACATAGTGATTCCTTTAATTTGTTCTGGTAGAACTTTGTCCCGGTAGAGGACACTGTGGCTGTGTGGAACTCCCATTCCCACAATGCACTTTGTGAGAAAATTTCCAAAAAGGCCCGAGTGACATGTTGGTTTGGTATTCAATTAAATTCAATTCAATTCAATTTTATTTCTATAGCCCAATATCACAATGGCAGTTTCCATGTATGTAATAAGTTCAGCAGAGAACACACAGCCAACAGAACACATAGAACATGGACACAATCAAGGCTATCAGTGCAATAAAGTTCATAAGTGTCAATGTTCTTATAGTTTGTTTAGATTTCTTCTGTATCAGACACGTAATCTGTCAAATATACAATATGACATGTTTGTCATGTTCCAACTTCTGTCTTCATCAGAGGCGTCACCAGGTGGTGAGTGACGTGATTAAAACGATATCAGTTGAACATCAGTGGTTTCAAAAACGTGCGAGGTATATGTGACAGATTATGTGTCTGATACAGAAGAAATCTAAACAAATTAGGTTATCATTTGTGTTTTACAAATTTGAAGAAAAATAAGTGAAGAAAGTCATACGCTACCTAAGAAAATACTTGTGTGGCAAAAGTATTTGAACATTTAGGATTGTCATTTAATTTGTTATTACTATTTAAATTTTAAAATCTTTTAATTCTAATTTTCTATTCATATAAATATTTATATAATTACCAACTGTCTCAATTCTAGTCATATTTGTGTCTAATTTGTCATTGTTATTTCTATTTATGGGATGTCATCTATGTGTGAGTTGGGTAGACGATGCTGCTTTTACTTTACAGTGTTTTAAATAACATGTTTCTAATTCATTCTAACAGAGAACACAGTCTGCCGTACACACACATTAGTTTGTCAGTGTCATGTGATTCAGTTCATCTCACGTACAGTTATAATCAGCACAGAGGCGAAGGTTGACAAATGGAAAGTGGTGCCTTGTGGTCACACCTCCAGCTGCAGTGTTTCCATTGAACAAACCCTTTTTCTATGCCTGTTTATGTAAAGGATAATTGTAGTGACTGCTGCTACCACCCACATTAGGGTTGCATTGGAAACACACTGTTCTGCAGTAAAGAATCCTCATTTTTCTGTACAGTAAGACATAATCCTGACAGGATTTGAGTGATGCCCCATCTTCCCATCGACCAACACTGGCCCATCTGTTTAATACTGACACACTAGGTGCATTTACACCCAGCTTTTTTATTCAGATTTCCAGTCTGCACATAAAAAAAATCTAATTTGAAATGCAGAAGAAAAAAATTAACCAAATGCATTAAAATATCACAAAAAATAAATAAGAAAATTAAAGTGCAACAAATACATGTTGGTGTTGAACCAAATCTAAACCGTAGTAGATGAAAACATCAATATATTCACACGTCCTTGCTGATTTTTTGAAAACATTGTTAAAATGTCTGTTACATTTAGAGATAAACCCAGTTGTCACCTGTGAAAGCAGCCAGATGTGTACACACACTGAGGTAACGCAGCTTTGATAGAGACGCACCAGACCTGACGCTGGCTCTGTGGACCACACTGAGTGTTCAGGCCCATTTACGCTCCCCTTTAATTCTCATTTATACAGATCCGTTGTCATTTGTCTGCCTGCATTTTCTGCTAGAGCTAAAAATAATGGTACTCCCAATTTAGTAAACATGGATTGAATAGTTAAACACATGAGCACTTTTAACCCTATAACACCAAATATATCATATTTGATATATGAAATTTGAAGCCCTCTACATGATAAGTGTGTGATTGTTTTTCGTGAAACCCCTGATTTATACAAGTGGTTTACACTGACTTTGGTGCAGAAGATGGCTGGTTTTGATCCTCAGGTGGGCCCTTGGGTAAGGTCCTTTACTCTATACACACCTATACCTGCAGCCACAAGGGGGCGGAGTCTCATTGTTCTGGTCCCAAGCCCAGATAAATACAGAGGGTTGTGTCAGGAAGGGCATCCCATGTAAAAACCTGTGACAAATAAACATGTGAATGTGATTCACTGTGTAGACCCTGAAGGGAGAAGAAGAAAGAAACATACAAGATACGTGCAATACATGAAACTCATACATGGAAACTGATATTTGAAAAGAAATATTCTTGGATTGTTCAGAAAGACCAATAAAGGCTCCATTTTCAAAGAACTGGAATTTTCTGTCAATGATTTAATGTTTCAGGATTTACAGGGTTAAAGAATATACTGGCTGTAAAGCTGGGTGACAGCGAGTTGCAAAGTTCCTGGTTTCTGTTTTGATATTAGGTACTTTTATTCCATGTCATTTCTAACGAACAATGACCAGGGCCTGAAATTTAAGCCGGTACAGAAATATGTTTGTAGATGGATGGATGCATAGATTTCCGTTCAACTTACCTCTAGGAGTACTGAATCAATACAATTTTCCAGGAGTCATTCTTTATTTAGCTTTATACTTGTCCTTTTGTAAATTAACTCTCTTTAATAGTTCTTTTGGAAGTTTTTGTTTTGAATAAAACAGACTTTGTGGTTAAAAAGTTAACACTAACAACACCATCAGAAGATTCTGTCATACCTGTGTAACTGCACAAGGAACTACAAGTACTTGGTGATGTTTAACATTGGATTCTCTTGCTAGGAGTGTGGTCATTTTTGTTTTGAGGAGGTAAATGGTAAATTTAGCTTGGTGACCATCACATATTCCCCAATACTACCTTTTCTTTCAAATGTAATCATTTCTGGTCCCAAAAAAACCAGGTGCTGTTGCACCCCAGTGTTTACAGCAGGTCCGTACAGCAGTACCTGCAGATAACACATAAAACACAATATTTCAGCAATCAGTGCATCAGTTTATTTTTCAGAAATTTAACAGAAATAGGAAGAAATATGATATTGTGATATATCCCACAGCCAATACTTAAGTGTATTTCAGGACTGTATACTTATGGGCACAAAGTAATCCACATAGATTAGTAAAGACTGACCTTGGTCAAACTCTGCACCCTTTCTGATATTGGTGATCCTGAGACACGTGGGGCTACTCATAATCCAAATGAGAATTGATGTGGATTAGATGGGACATGATGTTGTTGAGAGAGTGTAGAGGTTTTTATTTGCATAAGAGCAACAGCTTGTGTCATCCCAGTTATTATGTTAGCTGATATGGAGACAAATAGACTGAACACACACTATTAGAGCGAACAATTGGCTGTCGGAACGGTTAGCTTGTTGATTTTGGACATGCCATGTCAGTAGTTACAAATGTATCTTGTGGTGTGAGTGCTGATTACGTGATGTTCTGGACTGTATGAAGCATGGGAGCCCATGCCAGTCCCCATCAGAGGACGGCGTCCTTGGCCTCTTTGCCTACTGAGGAATCCCTAATTTCCCAGGAGCCATTGCTTTGAACTGTCAGTTTCAAGCAGCGTTGGATTGATTTCTCATTCCGTGGCCTTTGTGAGCAGCATGTATTGTGGTGGACTGTCAGAGGTTCCTGTTTGAGCTGAAAAATCCTCTGTAAGGAATCACATATATTCCTAAAGTATTGATGTTTTCATTCCACAGCTTTGTTATTTTAGTGACCCATTCCAACAATCAGGGTTACATTTGAACCATATTTGACCTGATGAAGTTTAGGTTGTGTTTCAGTCACAGACTCGGAAAGGAAGAAGTCTAATAAGTGCATTTTGTGCTTCTGTTTTAACCTTAAACTGAGCCCACTGTAAGCTTTCACTTAGTGCTGACGTTCCTTGAAAAGGGTGGATGTTAAGAGTTTAAAAATGTCTGAAAATGTATTTTACTCATGTCCTCCCAGACTACAGACAGTGTGTACAGAAAAGTACCTGAGCACAAACTGACTGTGGCCTGTGAGATGTAAAAGAGAACAGAAAATGACCTTTTCGTGCAGTAACCAAAGGGGGTTGTTTGCCACTGTGGGTGCTATTTAAAAGGTTTATAAACCAGCTGCCTCATTGTAAAATAACCCACATATGCATAGAGAATCCCTGCCTCAATCCACAATCTTTTTAAAATTGAAATCTTACACAAAATTGGAAGCAGATGGATTTTTGTTCTTGAGATAATATTCAGATTCAGAGCTTATCCTAGTGCACTAACACTGTGAATGTGCACAGTGCACATGTCTGATGGGTCAGAGGGTTTTGATCAAAAGGGCTATAGAACAGTTAACACGGTTTTTATTTATGTAATAAGTTATATATTCTTATATTAATATAAAAAAATATTCTTTAATATCTCTGGCCTGTAAATGGCACAAAATGAAAGATGAGAACAATATGTTGGGAATAAAATGCATTAAAGTTTCAAAACAGGGGTTGTGTTTTTCTTCTTCAAATTGTGTCCTTTAATGGGCTTATAGATGGTGCCTGTCACCATATTTATCAATCCATCCATCTCTGATTAAAAAGAGAGAAAGAGATGAAAAGCTGCAGCACACAGTTTGTGGTGGTAACTACTGTTAAAAAGTCAGATGAGAAACGTCAACACCTAATTCAGCTAAAATGTTATTGGCTGATCAACCACAGTGTGTATTTGTATGTATAATTTGCCTCATGTCTGTAATCTGATTTTTGTATCCATCAGGTCTATTTATCTCAACACAGTAAAACTGTTTTTTTTGCATTTTCATCATCACGGCCTGTACTATCAGATACTATTTTTAGAAGTGTTTATTTTTAGAAGTTCCAAGTGAGCTGATGAGATACTAAAACACAACATGAAACCGTGCATGTCACACATTTAAGAGGTTGATCCAGTATTGACATTTTTAAACAGAAAAGCTAAGATAGTGACAAATCTATGAAACTGTTGAAATACAGATTTTAAGTCTTGCCTCAAGAAAATCTTAAGACTGAAAAAAAATAAAAACTTGAAAGAAATTCAAAAATCAAGAAAAGAAAAGTCACCCATAGTTGCTGCTGATGTAATAATCAGTGTCACAAGGATCAGATATGGTGAAGGGGGTCCATGTAGTGAAAGGGCAGGTTTTTTTCTGTGAAACACTTGTTTCCAGGTCGGTCTTTTGCATCACTATTGTCAGCATTGTGCAACATTAACTACATTTAAACACAGGGTTAATGGTATGAACCAGCTCTGGCACAACACAGACTGCAATACCATTGAACCCTTTGGCCCAGACCTGCCATATTAATTATCATAGTTTTTAATTTATTAACAATCATACTGTTTTGATCTTAATATTAACTATAATTTGAGTTGTTCCTTATGAATCTAATTAATTATTAGTTCTTATTATATACTTATATAATTATAACTATATAATTATTTTAATAATATTATAATAATTATAAGTAAAATGATCTCATGTCTTGTTTTTAGGTCATGTTACCTGCTCTTTGTTGATGTCAATAATTCTCCTTGGAAACATTGTGATGGAATATGTTGTGGGGTGTTCATGGTCCTTGTCTTGTAATTTCTAGAATTGTTTTGATAATGAATACAAATATAAAGGCTGTGATATGAAATGAACACTAACTTTAGCTGCAGGTCAGAGGGCGGTTTTGGATTTTCTATATGGTTCTTATTCTGTACATATCTGGACTAACTTCACCATGAACATTGGCGGGCTGTGCCTCCCCCGACTCCCTTCTGTAGCCCCCCTGAAAAAAACAGCCTTTGTTGTTTGACTTTGTAAAATTAAATGGGATTCAGAAATTGATAACATGTTGGGAACCTGTGTGTTCTTGCTGTTAATGACCTGACTATGGATCACAGACTCTATATTGAATCCAAATCTGGGTTGAATCATCGATATTCACTGGGAAACAGTTCACCAACTAAATATTACATCAGTTGATGTTGTGAACAATGAACGTATGACTATGACCAGCTCTGTTTCATGTTCCACAGTTTCATTAGTTGAGGACATGCTTATTTAATCCATGAGAATGTTTGTTTTCACTTTTAGTCAAATTGTCGGCGTGTGGAAACCTACCTCATAAATACCACTGCATATTGTGATGATCACCAAAATGTTATTTGAAAATGCTTAGATTTTATTCAAATGACATCAAACTGTCTAAGCCCGGGGGGTCAAACTCATGTTAGTTCAGGGGCCACATTCAGCTCTATTTGATGTGCAGAGGGCCCAAACAGTAAAATAATGACAGAATTACATATAAATAATGTCAACTCTAAACTTCTCTTCATATTTTACAGTGAAAAAAGTCAAATAACATGATGAAAATGTTTAAATCTACAAATGATCCTTTCAAACAATGTGAATAATATCAACACTATAATCACTATTAT
>JAPSES010042376.1:0-12223 GCA_029822895.1 Maxillicosta whitleyi
TGGTGAATCAATGTTGTAGAAGATGACTGTGTTTCCATGGTAACTACAGAGCCTCTGAACATCCAAATGGGTCATATTTGATGACCATGAAAAGATGACAAACTGTATTTTACACCAACTATTTACATGTATTGATAGAATTAATGGATCAACATGTGTTAAACAGTTTAGATCAGTAGATGAATTTTCATAGATGGTGGATGTTTGGGTGAATGACGGTTAAATATAGAGAAAAAATCATTTGGGAATCGCCATAATAGTAACACTGGGTCTTTATGGGTTAAAACACACACACACACACACAGAGAGAGACACATTTGGACTGTTTTATGGATAGACAATTTGCCTCGAAGTATTTTGTTTTCCAACATTGTAATGGCTGGCTCAGACACAGGCCAAGCTTTTCATCATTTTTCTGCTGGTTTGAGATCAAGCAAATTAAGCATCCCAGCCCACAAATGAGTCCCGCTCATTTTATCCTGGGACAAAGTCAGGTTCTTTCAACAGATGGCCAAATTACCGTTAAATTTGTTTATTTTTTTTTGTTTATTTTTTTACTTGGTTATGTAAAGATTGAGTACACCTGAGATAGAGGACAGATAATATATTTGATTTGATTTAATTTCATATGCGTGTTCCATGTAGAATTGAGACAAATTGGGTACAACCAGATTTCTAAAAGTACTTTTTTTTTCTCCCCAGGAGTTATTAAAAAAAAAAAAAAAAAAAAAAAAGAAGTCTCTAAAAACAAAACACTTCACAGTATTTTAGCTCAGTCAGTCATTTTCCACTGAAGTATAGGTTTCTCTTGTAAAGAGTAGATGCTCACCTTCAAGAAGACTGTTCATGTTTTTGGAATGAAATCTAAAATTAGGTTACAACCAACCCAGAGGTGCCTAAAATTAGATTATGAAAATGATGCTTGGGTTTTTTAGACTTAGTTAAAAGCCTCCCTCCTGACTTCTGTACCGGCTGCAGATGAGAGGCATATCTGAATGTGATGGAAGTCAAAAGCAACACGGATCAGCCCATGGATGACTTTTTCAGGTCAGCAGACAATAACAAAGACAATATTTAAGAGACAAATTTCAACAAGACATACCTGCGGAAAAAAAAAAAAAAAAAGAGTCTTGAGCAACAAATTGCCAGAGGCAGTTAAGTTGGTGACGTTAATGTGTGCAGAAGGCTGGTGTTAACTGTGCACATGCTCCTTCCTCACTCACTCACTCTCTCTCTTTTTCTTCAAATCTTCCAATCGGTGAGGCTTGAATGACCATGAATGAATGTTTGCACCAAGAGTACATCTGCTCTAAAGTTTCTTCTAAATCGTGGATACATTCACCTACTCGTAAACATTATGTTAACCCATAAAGACCCAAACACGTCCACGTTTACCGAAACTACCTAATGTAACTGTTTAATACCTGTTGACCCAGTAATCCTACCAATGTATGTAAATAATTAGTGTAAAATACAGTTTTTCGTCTTTTCATGGTCATCAGATATGACCCATTTGGATGTTCAGAGGCTCCGTAGTTACCATGGAAACACAGTCATCTTCTACAATATTGATTCACCTGTAAATGGACCATTGGAGTCGGATCAATGGTAGTGGATGGAAACACTAGATTTATATGCAGTTAATAATACATTTTACTGAAAAAAATCCTTTTTCTCAAGTTTTTGCTGTTTTTTTGGATGATTGCCCTGAAATGTAACCTCAGCATGAAGATTAAACTACATGATCAGTAAAATAAATAAAGGAAAATACCAGATTTTCACTGAAAAAATGCAAAACGGAGAAGATATTATGACAAATGGTGATAAATCCCATAAGAAAAGTTAAATAATTGCCATTTATGATGAGAGTCTATATATAACTCAAAAGTAATGTAACAGATTACAATTCTGACGCAGTAATATTGTATGGTAAAGAATTACTCTTAAAGCGCTCATATTTAATTAAACCCACTTTTATTATTAGTCTTTGGTTCATTTATTTGCATATTTGGACCCTAATAGGTAAATAAAGTTTGAGTTTGAACCCTCCAGCTGCTGCAAAATTATATTTATATTCATTTTGGTACAAATCAAGATTTCTACAACCTGTTTTAATTCCTTCTTAATTTATTACGTCTATAAGTAGTTACGTTATGACATAATTGTTTATCAGCAGCGGCGGTTGGAGTAAAAACTGAAAATATGTCCAAACTTTGAGCTCGTTACCTAAAATGTTCAGTTGAACAGGACAGAGAAACACAGCCAATAACCTGGAGTGGGCGGGGCATGAAGTGGCTCATTTGCATTTAAAGGGCCAGCGCTCCAAACCACCTTTCTGGTGTCATTACTCAGAAATAGGGTTGAAGATGGACCTGTGGAGTTGAATTAATGAAGAATTCAGACCCAAACAGAGTATTTACAGTTCATGTAGAGCACAGGGAATTGATTAAAAATGCATGATTCCATTGAAAAAAAAAGCAAAATCGCACTCCTTTAAATAACAGTAATAAGTAATCAGTAATGTATTACACCTTGGAAGTAACTTGAACACTGATGGTACATCTGCTGACATTAACACAAGCGACTTTTAATTGTTCATTAGGAGAATTGACTGATGGTCTGACCTGCATGTCCAAGGGCTTCTTCCATACTGAATAGCTGCACATCCCATCAACACTGGCCTTGATATTACCCATTTCTCACCAGGTCTCCAACACATTGTCAGAAATGAATAATGACACTTCTCAATATAGCATTGAGAGTGAAAATGGCAGAATGGACAAGGACGTGACATTGCTGCCACAGTAACTCTGGCTCAGATGACAATGACAAAAGATTCGTCTTTCCATCCCACGCATGCGGGCGCGTAAACATCCATCCAAACATCCTGTAGAACCACACTAGTGAACGCTTGGGACATACACACATGAACAAACACCACCTTCTACCAATGTTAGCTTTAAAACAAGGCTATTTCTTGCGTGTTCTTCTTGTGACACCTGAAACTTTGTACTGAAATGCCCTAATGATCATTTGAGAGAGAGAGACAGAGACACACAGGCAAACGTATTAAGGATGGATCATGGTTGATGGTGCGGCAGTAATTTATGAACAGGACACATTAAAGATTCATGGCTTCCTTCTCTTGTGGTGTCACCAAGCTGTACGAACACTATTCATCACACATACAGAGTGCAAAGACACAAAGTGAGAAGAAAAGCTAATGAGGGAAGAGGAAGAGTGAGAATTGCAAAGTGGCAGGTAAGAGGTGACAGAGGAGTACGAAGGGATAAGTTATCTTTAACCCCATAAAGCCGGAAGCATTCAATCATTGACAGACATTACCTTTTCTGAACAACCCCCCAAAAAAAGTCCCCCACACTCCCCGAATATCCATGTATTTGTTTGGCTTTGTATCATATTTGATACATCAGGTCTCACTGCTCAAATATTATTTTTGAACAACGAAAAACACAATATAACACAAACATGTCTAACAAATTGCTCATTCCTTTTCAAATTTGTCAAAGTTCTGCCTCATTCCTCAAAAATGACAATCCTGTCACTGGAAAGGCCTGCATGTATCTAATTGTATACATCAGGTCACAAACACATACATGTATACACACTCACACATACTGTATATATGTATGTGTGTGTGTGTCACGTTAACTCTGTAATGCCAAATGTATCATATTTGATACATACATTTTTTAAAAGTTGTCTGCATGCTATATAGCTCACACTGATCATGCAAAGAACTTAAAAAAATGTATGTGTCAAATATGATACTTTTGGCATTACAAGGTTAATGGGACACTCTTTATGAGACAGGTACAAATATTGTAGTCCATCTGAACAAACCCTGGTCAATGTAGAGCTGAAACCAGGACTCCAGGCAGTAGCAGATTGGATTTTGCAGACTCAAAGGTGTTTTTTTTTTCTTTTTTCTTTTTAACACCAAGGGTGTATTTTTATTTGGGAAATTCACACATGGGATCCTAAATTTCTAATGCTTTCACTGTCCTGTGAAAATGTTCTGCATAGAAAATATGTTCACAAGAACCTTCGTTTGAGCAGGTTTTGGTCCATGTTTGACCAACTGTATATTCCTGTATAAAACTTTTCCTACAACTGGGCATCTAAAACAGATGGAAATTAGCCCCAATCCACTGGTGTAGTCTATTTAAGGGTATACGGCTGGGGGGTCAAACTCATGTTGGTTCAGGGGCCACATCCAGCCCAATAACACATGAAGTGGACCGGATCATTAAAATAATCATATAATAATATCTAAATTATATCAATTCCGCAATTATATGTGTAATCACTATGTTTTAGTGTGAAAAAAGTGCACATTTTATTATTAAAATGTTTAAAAAATCTACAAACTATCCTTAAAAAACATGAACAATCATGAACAAAAAGAAATTTATTAAGAAAAAAGAGCAATTTTTACCCTTTATGCCATCATTTGGTCTCAGTTCCTCATTGTCACATGTTCATTATAACGTACAGATCACAGTGGATCTACAAACACAGAAAATATTTAATGACAGGTAGAATATTGGTACAAGTACACTGAATTCTGTTCATATTTGTTCAAATTCTTCACATTTTTTGTAAAAGGATAGTCTGTAAAAGTAAACATTGTGTATTATTATCATCATCATTATTATTATTATTATTTACACTAAAACAAAGAGAATTCCCTAATTGATCCCACGGACCGGGTTGGACCCTTTGGTGGGCCGGTTTTGGCCCCCGGGCCTCATGTTTCACACCCCCGGTATACGGTGTAATTATTTTTACAGTCAGCCATTGCGTACATCCACTTCTTAACCCCCCTGATGTGCATCATTCAGTATTATCTGAGCCAAACTGCTGTTGTTTTACCCTTGGAAACTATGACCCGCCCTACTCTGCCTCTAATTGGCCAGTACGCACCGCCTTCACCGATTAGATTGGTTAACTTTAGGCAGGAAGACGGATGAGCCAATCAGAGGTGGAGGAGGGCGGGCCATGCTGAGTAAAATATTCCTAACTAGCGTCGGCCAATTTTGTAACCTGATTGGACACCTCCTCAGGTGCCAGTGTGTCACATCAGTTGATTGACAGGTCGCTAGAAATCTTGACAAAACATGCGGTAATATTGGAAACGCGAACGAGAAAGGCAGAAAAAAACGTGTTTCAAGTGATCGGCACGTATCGTCAGAACCTACATTCATGGAATACACAATTCTGAGGTAAGTTTTATGGTGATTTCAGCCTTTGTTTTAAACTACAGGTAATTTATCTGGACACGTTTTGAGAAGAGTAGTTGTCACCATTAATTAAACCGCATGAGTAAGCTAACATTATGAAAAGCTAACATTATGAAAAGCTAACATTATGAAAAGCTAACGTTATCCTATGTTTGCCTCCTGCTGAATCCATTTACATTCATGCAGCTGTTTATTTATTTTTTTTTAGATTAGATTCAACTTTATTGTTATTACTCCTTATAATACAGGTAACGAAATGCAGTTAGCATCCAATCAGAAGTGCAAATAGCAGAAGTGCGATATAATAGAGTTAATTAAATACAGTATATACAGATTATGTGACCATTAAAACCTGTAAACTTCTCCTGATCAAGTCATATAATCCTCAGCAAATACTACTGATGGATTTTTTTGGGTGAACTAAATCCAGTAGTCTGACACAGGGCATTTTTCTGAACTCCTTTAAAAAAAAAAAGGCAAATATTGAAATTTTCCCCACTACACCACTGACCTAACTGCAGCCCTAACCTTTGAAGAACAAAACTGTGGACTCAGGTATTCTAATCCACTCTTGGAGGGTTGGTATCCTGCATGTTTTAGATGTTTCCCTCTTCCAGCACACCTGGTTCAATTAATGATCAGCTCATCATCAACCTCTGCAGAAGCCTGATAATGATGCAACTGCTTCCAGGTGTGCCGGAAGATAGAACTGTATAAAACATGTTGGATACCGGCCCTCGAGGACCGGATTTGAATACCCCTTCTGTAGACCATAATACAGATGCGTGTAAACTCTGGGCTTTATGCTTTATTCAGTCAGTGAAACCGTCTGTGGATATGTTATGTGGAGTCGTTGGTGGTTTTTGTAGCTGTCTGTGCTGCTGTGCAACTTCTCCCTGCTGCAGAGAGTTTGCATATTATTAGACTATTTACTGCACTGATGTCTGAGCTGCCCAGAGTCTATGGTATGTTGTGTGTATGTCTGTCTACTCTACCTCACCCCGTGCAAAAGCTCTTAAAAGAAACTAAAAAGATGGTGCTTCTTAAGTAAGAAAAAAAAAGAAAAGTATAAATAGAAAAATGATTACATCACCCCACGTTTTCTTCAGTTTCTTGTTCATTTTAATGCCCAGTCTAACTAAGGAAGGATTTATGGATGGACTTCATTGATCCCAAGCTGGGAAATTTTCAAACGTCCATTTGTTTGGACAAAAATATCTAGTAAAAATATTAGTTTAATTTCAGAGCTGATATATATTCATTTAACATGTTTAATTTAATTAAAAACCAAAATCACTTCAGTTCTTACATCATTGTACTGACAAAAACAGTGCTTTTATTCATTCTATAGCCTATTTTCTTTTCTGTCTGTTTTAGTCACATGACACACACGATTTAGGCTAGTACTGGATTGTGTAACCATTGTTTTTGATGAATTTTGATGGTCTAATAATTTTTTTCTGTGGCTGTACTATTAAATAGTACAAAGCATTAAAATACAGACATCAAAAAACAAAACAAAAACCCTAGCTAGGATTTATTTTATCTTAGTGTGAGTGTGTGTGTGTGTGTGTGTGTGGGGGGGGGGTTTGCAACTCTTGTTACGTGTTTTCTCATCTAAATTTCTACATCCGCCACCAAAGACTGTATCTATGTGACCGACGATGGTGTAATTTTGTTCTGTCATCATGTAGATTCATGTATTGTTATTTACTGTCTACTTCCGCATGTGATTTTTGTAAAACAGCGGGTCACAGAGAAAACTGTCCGACCAATCAGTGGTCTGCACTGGTTATACGTCTGATCTGGCATTACTGGACAAATAAATATAGTCAAAATGTCATTGCACTGTACTGAAAATTAAAAGTAGCGGAACAAAATTAGCATAGCGGCCCAAAATTATAGCGTAACAGGTCATGCCGGTACTTTGCGCTAGCTATAACCCTGCCTACTAACCCCAGTCGGCAGTCACACCTATCTTTCTGTACATTTCCCGTACACCTTGTATCGGCAAGTGTCTATATGCTATGTTTACATCCTCTATTGTAAGTCATAATGTAATGTAATTATCAGTCCGACAAACAAGAAACTCAAAGCTAAACCCGGCTCCATTTTTTTTTGTCTTTTATTCACAGTGCTTATATTCTAATTGTGTGAAGTGGTACTACACTGAACAACGATGATAGAGAAACACAGAGGATGGAAAGGCATTTTAATTTTCACTTACTAAAGCTGATTGAAAAAAAAACAAACTGTGAATTGACAGCATCGTGTGAAAACAATCACCCGTCTCGGCTACAAACGCACTTCTGCATCCTCATCCCTCGCCTGAAGAACACACGTCTGGTTTCCAACTGCACCCCCCCACCCCCCACCCCCAGGTTTATCCACTGTATCTGGAGCTCAGCGACGACACGGATTTGGCAGCATGATCTATGTTAGCCCTAACCCCTGTCACCAGATCCCGCATCCAGCCACTAAAAATACCTCACGGAGCCTGTTTGCCTCCCAGCTCTTGTTCCCCTTCCTCACAAATATCTCTCAGCTGAGACCTGTGCTTGATAGGATTGATGCGCTCATCCCTAGGCTTCAGACTCGAGCCAGAGCTTAAAAGTCCATCAACTGGTGAAGCGGTCACATACATATACACACACACACCAGTAACTGTGCTCTTTACACATTACTTCTGCACCATTTTCACTCAAAGGGCTCATATTTATCTTAACAACAGGTGTCAAACATGCGGCCCAGGGCCCAAATCCGGCCCGCCAAAGGGTCCGATCCGGCTCCTGAGATGAATTTGTGAAAAAATGACATTGAAGAAATTATCAATAAATGGTGTCAAAATCTTTTTAATTCTAAGGTGGATCAGACCACCAACACATTATCATAATATCATATAAATAATGACTGAATGAATGAATACAGATTTTCTCTTTGTTTTGGTGGGAAAAAAATGTAAAATTGCATGAAAATGTTTACATTAACAATCTATAGAAAACTTTACAAAAAATGTGAATGACTTGAAATGTGTCAAAAATTGTCCCTTTTATAGAGCCTGATCTGTACGTTACAATGAACACGTGTACATGATAAACTGAGGCAGAATGTTTTTGAAATTGCATTAATTTTCTAAACGCATTTCAAGTTGTTCCTTTTATTCAGATTTTTAAGGAAACTTTGTAGATGTGAACATTATCATAATTTGGGCCCCCTTAGATGGTATTTAGCCGAATGTGGCCCCTGAACTAAAATTATTTTGATCTAAATCCACTTTTATTCATCTTCTGTTAATTTATTTATGTATTTGGACCCTAATAGTATGAATGTGAACCCTCCAGGTGCTGCAAAGCTATATTTATATGCATTTTGGCAAAAATCGAATGGATTTCTACAAGCTCTTTTAATTCCTGCTTAATTTGTTACATTTTATAACTAGTCCTGTCTCATTATTAGTGAATCAGCAGATATTAAATAGTTGATGTTGTTGGATTTTGAGGGTTAACAGATATGAATACAGTTGTTATAAAATGATAAACTCATAATTTTTAAAGTATTTTACTCATTTTTCCTCACCTTTTTAAGTATTTGTTCATTTTTATGCTGTATTTAAAAGTTTTTGGTTCTTTTTTGCTCATTTTATTCTCATTTTACAAGTTTTGATACATTTTATCCGATGGATAATTGAGATTAAACTACATCTTACACCAGTTATATACATATACTGATAGGATTCATGGCTCTAAGGTTGATTAGATCAGTAGATGGTGTATATTTGGGTCTTTATTGGTTAACCTGTTTCAGGTCCAGTTTCAGATTTCTGTTTTTGACATTTGGAAGGTCATCCCCCAGCGAGTTTGATAAGAGTGGCCATTTTTGAGAGCACTTAGTGTGTCTTTGGTTTGTTCTGGTCAGATTGTGTTTATGATTGTTGTTTCATTGTGTTGTCTTTGACCTTTGTAGCTGGGAGAGGTGAGACGGTTTGCGGTGTGAACGTTGGGTGGATGGCGGCGGTAGGGGTGCCCTCGCTGTCTGGTTGTTGGCACTGAGCTGTAAACAAATGGCTCATTTTTTTCCCTCTTACCTGTTCCCTTTCTGTCATTCTGACAGGGTGAGAGTGGTGCCAGAGTCCCTGTCAACCAAGAACAGCAGTGTGAACAGTAAACACACAACCATCCCCTGTACACACAGTAACACACTCACACAACTGTGTCTGTGTGCAGTGCACATGTCAATAAAGTGTTGCACAGTGGGCTAAAAGATGAAGGACAAAAGAGATGATTTGCATTGCAAATGAAACCACAAAAACCTCAGGTCGGTATTTCCCCTTTCGCATTGAAACAGTGTTGTCGTTTTCACCACAGCTTACAGCCGGGCTTGTCACTGTCGTGTTCCCCTCACTGTTGCTGTCTTACATTTTTGCTCAGTGTTTAATCAGTGCTTTCCTCTGGATGTTGGAATATGGTGAATGGCAGAAATGGGCACATCAAATATTAGACTTTGAATGAATGAATATTTTTTTAATTTCAGTTATGTACGAACCACATGAATATAAAGAAAATATAATTTACATAATTAGTAACTGAAAAAGGCAGACGCTGAAGCCAAAGGGTTATTTCTGCTTCTCCTATGTTTTGAATTACCTGAAGTTGCAGCAAATAAAACATTGATATAAATTAACTTACCTTCAGTTTCTTAAGCCACTTATTGATTAATTTACTCATCCTTGAGAATCTGACAAATTAAAGCTTTTTTTTTTTTTAACTCATGAAGACTCACTGGCTTTTACGGCAGTTCCCAAATTAATTTTTCCTCTATGTAACCTTTCTTAGGCCATTTATCATCATTTATTGCAACATTGTCCGCCTGTATTTTGCAAATTTTCAGTGAAAATCAAGTATTTTCTCATTTAGAATTTATAACGACTTTTTCAGCAAATTTGTCAATAATTGAACATGAAAAACTCATATCTCCAGCAACTGTTATTAATGTAACTCCATTGGTTGTATTGTTGAATCAATGTTGCAGAAGATGACGGTGTTTCCACGGTAACTATGGAGCGTCTGAATGTCCTAAAGGGTCATATCTGTTGACTATGAAAAGATGACAAACTATGTTTTACACCAATTATTTGTGTGTATCGATAATATTATTGGATTAACAGGTGTTAAACGTTTTATATCGTAGATGGTTTTAGTCGACATTAAATATTTGGGTCTTTATGGGTTAAAATTTGCCAACGAACTAAACAATTTCACTTCCATAATTTGCTAAACAATAACAGAAATACAGCAATATTTAACACTTGTTCTTACTTTACATGTTTCAGACATAAACAACCGTCTTAAATTGTAATTCCCTTCTCTTAAATAAAATAAATAAATATATATATATTATACACACACACACACACACACACACACAAGCAGGAAGACTCTCGCTCTTAGCACAAAAAATAAATTTGATTGTTTTTAAATAAACAATGTCAGTAAACTCATAAAGTGCTAGTGCTACTTTTGTGTCAGTTCCAAAATGAATTTTTCCTCTATATTTAACCTTTCTTAAAAGGGGTCATATTTTGCTAAAGCCACTTTTCTTTGTCTTTGGTACATTTATTTGTGTTTCATCTTCAGATCACACTGTTGACGAAAAACAAAGAGAAGCGGCTGAACTTCAGTTAAAAAAAAGAAAAACAATATAATACAATTCTGAATGGATATGAATATATGAATATTGGATATGACTGACAGATACGAAGGTAAAACAAATAAACACAAGCTCCTCCCACTGCTGGGAAAGTGTCAATGTTGACATTTTCAGCTATCTTAGAGGTAAACTAGTGTTATCGTCTATTATATTCTGCAATAAAACTGTATGTATTACAATGTGTATTACATTTACAAACAAAAAAGTGAATAATTCAAACTTTCATAAACATCCTGAGATTTGTACATATAAATAATTATAATTTTAACCATATTCTACCTCAGTTCATCATATAAATATGTGCATTTCGACTGACAGATGGACAAAACATTTAATAACGTGTCTGGAATTGAAAAACCTAGAATTTAGCTTTGTGGTCAATAAAACTTGATTATCTATGTCTCTGTGGATTTGTCCTGGACCAGATTGAACCCTTTAGAGTCGGGATGCACCGGAAAACAAATTTGTGGGCAAAGCCGAATAAAATATAAAATCTTGGCCGAATACCGAATATCGAGTGCAGTTAGATTTTTCAGTTTTTTCAATAGTGCATAAATAGCCTAGAATAAATATTTAGACATGCTTTTTCAAGAAAGTAAATCTTTATTGAATATTCTGCAACACCAAATGGTTGATCATCCAAAGCCATGAACTCCATTACCTTCTTTGTAATTCTGTTTGCTTTAGCACAGTCCTTTGCAAACTTTTTCGTTTTCGGATGGATTGGGCGTACTAGGAACAAGAAGCTTTGGTTTTAGCTGCTGCAGCCGTCTGTCTGTCTGTCTGTCTGTCTGTCTGTCTGTCATGCTCGTGGTGTTCAGGATGTGTGGCTTTTAAATGACTCATTAAAGCAGTGGCGCTAAAGGTCTTTGCAGAAGAACCCCCTCTCGATAGTTTGGTTGAAAACTCGGTGCAAATTGCAGTTCTCTTGTTGCTCTAACATTTTAAAATATCTCCACACCGCCGACACCACCGAAGGCCGAATGTGTCTTTTTTTGTTGTTGTTGCAATAATCGACCAAATATATTTGGTGACCTAATATTCAGTGCTTCCCTACTTTAGAGAGCCGGTTTTGGCCCACAGACCATATGTTTGACACCTACACTGTTGGGTGTTTTATGCTATTTGGAATACCAGCTTATGTTTCAGGTTGTTACTTGGATTTCAAACCACATAGGGAGCCCCGGGGAGAGTTCTCTTTTCTTTGTGAAGGGCAGGGCGCCCTGGAATGGGTTCGCCCCGAGAGAGGGGCC
>JAPSES010042387.1:0-12223 GCA_029822895.1 Maxillicosta whitleyi
TATTGCGGGGTGTCAGTCACAATATGTGGGGGAACTGTGCTGCTTGGCGGAGGTTTGCGCTCTCTGAATGCTTTTCTTTTCTAGTTATTTTTCATAGGGGTTGTATGTTCAATTATGTTTTCCACAACAGGATAGCCATTGTTCGGCCTATGATTCTCACTCATGGTGCAATTTTACAAACATACAAAATAAACACAAAAAAGGCCAATAAACATTACATTACATTAACTGCATCCAAAAAATTCTGTATGTATGGCTGTGATGCATATTGAAAAGCAAATATAAAACAGCGTAAAATGGAAAAGTAAAGGATCATTAATGCAGTAACGCTGTTTCATGTTTGAGCTGCATTGAGCCTCAGCTGTCAGTGGTAAAGTAAATACCTATTCAAGGCCTTTTAGAGCTCTGGGTCCAATACAGGACTATTCTAAAGAACACAAAGAACATATTCTCTAAGGTCCTTTACCCAGTAGAGCTCATGCAGCCACAGGTACACCCTTGGCAAATTGTTGTGGGGATAATATACAACTTATTTTATGAACATACTGGGGGTAAGTTTTTATTTTTGTTTTTTTTTTACTTCTGAAACCAAATATACACCTGTGCTGTTTGTTTTTATGATGATTTTGCTTTGTCTTATTCTCATTTTTAATAAAAAAAAAAAAAAAAAATAGACAGAAATTCATGCTCAAAAACTGTGTTTTTTTACATTTATGTCACGTTTCCACTACATGATACCGGCTCAACTCGACTCCGATTGGCTTTTTTGAGTTTCCATTCCAAAAAAGGACCTGGAATCTGGTACTGGTACGACTTTTTTGGTACCACCTCCACCGTGGTTCCAAGCAATACTAAACTGTGACGTATCACCACTTGCAGACACTAGGTTCTCATTCCCGTCCCAAATACAGTTTATATAGACTACTGGGAAATGTTTGAAAATGCATCGTCCCATTTATAAAAGGTAAATATCACTGCTTTTAGTACAGTAAATGTTACACGCTTAAACTTGAATAGTATCCAATTGGTGCCTTGAACTTCTACCAAAGTCATTTTCCGATAGAGTACCTGTACTTCTACTCAAGTGTGCCTTTCCACTATTTTATAAAACATTAGATTAACAAGAGAATACAAAGAACTAGCAAAAGTAAAAATAGGTTTAGATTCGCTCTTGACTTAAATGAACAAAAACGAAAAGAAAATGATTCCGAAGTAAAAGTGAAAGTAAACAACAAAACAAAAAATACTTGGTAAAACACAAATTTTCCCAAAACATACTTGATTACAGTCCTATTATGAGTACTATTACTTTGTTACTACACAACACTGCATTAATCTGAAGATCATTCATGGTGCCTATATTAGTTATATTAGTTATTTACCCAAATCCTCAGACTTTTTTTTTTTTTTTTTATTAACAATGACACTTCGGCCCCAGCCTTATGGACATATTTCTATTCTCAGTGGATAAAGTGTCTAAAACACATTGACCTCCCCTTAAGCTTCATACTGTGATACATCAGCTCCATAACACATTCATACCCAGCTTTTTTTTCTTTTTCTTTTAAGCCCGATAAGTGGCTTCTTCTTTCATCTTCCATAAATCTGCCGCAGATTGATCCTGCGGCAGCAATGAAACCAGCAGGACTCTGAGAAAAGGTGAAGCAGCTTAGCAGGGGAAAAAAAGAATATGGTTTCAAATCAGAAGAAGCGGAGTGAGGTGTCAGGAGGAAAGAAGCAGTGGTGGGTTCACCTTTACAGGCCCGCGCCGTCTGTGATCTGCAGCGGACAAAGACTTCAATCAAAAGCATTGCGCCGACCCTTCAGAGTAATAAAAAAGACCAGCACAACCACTGGATTCAATTACATTTTAAGAGTCATGCTAGTAAAATAAACGATTGAGTGGACTGCTGATGCTGTTATTTCACTTTATTGATGATTTTCTTTTCATTTCAGTCTAGTTTCTGCTGTTGATGCTCATATACGCATTAGTTATAGATGCACTAAAGTGACTTTTAGGTACAGTATTTTCAGGATTATATGTTTTTTTTCATAGTTTGTCCAAGGATGCGACTTATGTGTGAAATTATTAACACATTATTGTATCATTTCACATGTTATTTTCGCACTAAACCACAAGAGGGCATGTTGGAACTGGAACTGTCGTATACACTATAATATTCTTTAAACTGGTTATTTGTTCTTATTCTGTTTTTACCTATTTTTTTTTTAAATTAAATGTATGACATTTAACACGGAGAAAAAAAAACTATATGTTAATTCTCTGTATGTTCTGTTCATCCAGTGAATTGACAATAAATAATATTTCAGATAAGAACTCCTAAAACCAGCTAACAAATGCCGATATTACAACAATATCTCACTGTCATTTGACACCTGAGCCATGTGACTAACCTGATTAACTAGTATTTCAAAGCCTTTGTTTGCTCATTTTACTGCAGTAAATATTAACCCACAAAAGACTCACTGCTACTTCTGTCAATTCCAAGTTTTTTTTTTCTCCGTATGTAACTTTTCTTAATGATTTATCACCATTTACTCTAATATAATTACTCGCCTTTTGCATTTTTAAGAGAAAATTGGGTATTTTCCTTGTGTTTAATTGACTGATCATGTAGATGTTGATTGAAGCTCAAATTAAAGTTGAGGGCTGTTACATCAAAAAACAGAGAAAACTGAAGAAAATGTGACTTTTTCAGTAAAAATCTATCATTAACTGAACATAGTCATTGATACAACTCTATGGGTTTTACTGGTTGTAGCGTAGAAGTCTTTCCGAACTGAAATAAGTGTTGGGGCGCAAGAGAGGAGGATGGTGTGATTCCACCTCAACCTGACACATTTCTAAACGAGTTCTCACTTAAATTGGAGAAAACAACCCAGCTGCTCAGTTGGTTGGTACAAAAAGTCATATTCATTCACAACCGTCAAATTAAGGTTTCGTATTTTTCGTATTTTATATCAATAATTCAGGATTTGCAATATAAATGATCACACTATTCATTAAGTCAAAAAAATGTTAAATCAGGAACAGTAAATTAAAAACACATAGTCCCCAGAAAATTAAGGGGGGGGGGGTTTAGAAATGTGTGTGTTCGACAGGGAGTGTGTATGGGTTTATTGTGGGTTCAGTTGAGTTAATTTTTTTTCATGGGCTGCTGGTTCAGTTCATTATATTACATTACATTAGGCTGACTTTTATCCAAAGCAACTTAAAAAGTATAGGCATAGACCGTGCCACCTGGGATTCAAACTGGCAACCTTCTGCACTAAAGTCTGCAATGTAAACCACTAAGCTATCCAGTCACTACAACTCAATACAGTTCATAAGAGTGAAATTGGTGTCCGACGAAGGGGGAGAAAAGATGAGGGGGGGTGGCGGGTGGGTCCATCAAAAGGTTTAAAGAGTTGGAGCTGCTCAACCCCACCCCCCCTCCCCCCCAAGGCTTAACACACACCCAGACACAAACATTAAAATCATAAGACATACAATGTAATTATGATATCTGACCATAGTTAAAAAAAAATAAATACAAAAAAAAAAAAAAAGGGGGTCCAACCTGCACTGGAGGTTGAAGGTCAGGAGCGTAGGGATGATTAGGGAGATTTTCAGGTCAGACATAAGGAGAAGCCAGGGGAGTTTGGAGAAGAAGGAGAACTTATCTGTCTGTAGTTTTCCTCTGATCTGGAGAAAAAGCTGGTCCGCCTCCAGGGTTCAGTCCCCTCCAGAGAGTCCAAACCGGTCCACTTTTAAAGCTACAGTAGGTCTTCCTTTTCTTTCCTTTTGCTCCGACCTCCTGCCTGTATCTCCTTTGTTTGAATTTTCCCTCCTCTCTCAGGTCTTGTTATTGTTCTTATAGTGTATTGGCGGTTGGCGAGCCAGCCTGATGGTGCGTTAGCGCCACCAACTGGACTGGAGTGTGGAGCAAAAGTTAAGCAGGACATAAAAAAATAAAATCTTCCTATTATATCTATATCCATTAAGAACTGCATTATACATATATTTGTGCTTCCAATCTGTTTTCTTTGAAGTCCCAGTAACAAAAAATCATCAAGTTTTAGCTTTTTGAGATGCAAGTAGTTTCTACAAGACAAGGAGCAACACAAAAGGCAAATGTATATCTGTAAGTGGAGTAAAATGATGGAACAATTTGGATATAGAATTGAAAACGTGCATGCCAGTGGCTAAATTTAGGGTTAGGACGAGGGGGCGTATACCATAAGCTTTTATTTTTAGGGCTTGCCCTATCTTATGTTATTTAGTTTATTTTATTCATTTATTTATTTTTCTTTTCTCTATATCCTGTCTGGAGCATTTTGTCTGCCTGTCAGTTTTTGTTTGTAGCTCTTGTTTTGTTTTGTCACTTGTCTTATATCACTGCCCATAGTATTGTGTGTTGTTCGCTTTTACTTTTACCTGCAACCAAATCTACCTTTGGGTACAAATAAAGTCACCTTACCTTACCTTATCCTAGTGCACACCTGCCTCCGATTGGTCCATCGAGTTGACCAGCTGATAAATGACACGTCACAGAGTCACAGTGGAAAGTATCAAACAGGTAACATCGAAAAACTCTACCTCGTCTGAACAAAAGGTGTCCACCTGTTTCCCTCCTATCCCAATATTCCTGCTCGTTTATACATTATTATAAACCCTTTCTGTTCTGCCTTATTAATAAGAGTCTGTAAGGCTATTTCCTTATTTTTCAGGGCTAGTTTTTCCAGCTTATCTACCATCTCATTTCCTTCTACTCCTACATGAGCAGGAACCCACCTTCATCTTATTTCAATTTCTCTCTTTTGTAGGTGATATAACTCAGAAGATCCTACCTACAAACTTTCCACTTTTAATACTTGAGAGAGCCCCTCTACCTCACAGCTCTCAGGTGTGTTTGATTCCTAACTTTGGCTTCCTCCTCCTTACCAGTGATGTCTCCTGCTTCCTGGTGAATCGATGTTGTAGAAGATGACAATGTTTCGTCATCATATGGGTCGTATCTGATGGCTATGAAAAGATGAAAAACGCTATTTTACATCAAATATTTACATGTATCGATTGGATTAATGGATCAACAGCTATTAAAAATGTTAGGTCAGTGGACGTTTTTGGTCACCAGTGGGTGTTTTGGGTCGTCATATGTTAATTAAATGAAGTAGTCAAACTTATTCCCGCTTTAACGCTGTTATTTTTTTTATACTAAACACAGAGAAAAAGACTGAGACAGTACAGACACTTCCACAGATGATGATATTCTTTTTTGTCAATGACATTCACGTTGATCCAGAACATTTAAGAGGATTTGTTTCCAACAGCAGACCCTCAACGCTCGCTGTTAAAGCCTCTGAACTCTCTCCGAATGAATCAAAGCAATCTGTGAGAATCTGATGGATCGTTAAACTGCCTAAAGGCTTCGTGTAGCATCCAGCAGTCTGTTAGTGAAGCTGGAGTGCATTTGCTCTTGGAGGAGATTCAAAGCTGGTGAGGCGAAGCAGCAGAGCAGGTTGGCAGAGGAAAAGAACTCTGGGTAGGACTGAAGAGGAGACCACAGCTGTGGACCAACAAGTGTTTGAACGTTCATCCCCAGAGCTGGAGGCATCAACACGCTGACCGGATCAGGAATCTAACCTGTGTAAAAGCAGGGACTCACCAGGAAACATGGTTAACCCTTTTTTCACCTGGTTGTTTAGCTCTATACGATGCTAAAATAATTAAAAAAAAAAAAAAACACCAGGAAAAGAAAAACTTAGATTTCATCAGTATTTTTTGTCTAACTACTTTTTATATATATATATATATATGATACTGTGAATTTTACACAGAAGTAAATGATCTCTTCATTGTCTGTTGAAAATCCCAGTGATCAAAAATAATTTTCAATTAATGTCCAACTTGCTCAATTCTTGATCATAGGGCTGCGCAATCGATTAACTTTAAATCAAAATCACATTTTTAAATTAGGATGATTTTTGGGGGGAAAAATGGCAAATCATGAAATTAATTTCGTCTTTCTTGTGTCTGGGCCGTGTGGTACAATAGGCTCCTCCTCCTAAGTGTGACAGTGGTCTTTCACAGAAGTCTGTGTAACGACCGCAGACCTTAAATCTGTGATGCCCACATACCACTGTAAGCTGTAGTCCATGCACGGACCCTACTTGACTCAACACAACTGTCTCAATATGTTTTTCGTTTTTTCACAAACACCATGAACCACGACTGTAACCAGCTCCCATAACATTCTCCTTGATCTTTTGGCCTCCAGAATCGTAAACATATCATCTCCCACGTTGCTCAGATTGCACGATTTAAATATTTATAGCCACAGGCCCAGATGGATTACTGGAATCCCCCAGGGCTCTGTCTTGGGTCCATTTCCATTCATTACATCTTTACCATATTTTCAGTAAATACAATGTTCAATTTCTTTTTGATCGCTAACTTTATCAACACGTTGGAACCCTCTTCACATTCTGATTGCTGACTGAAAATCAAATCCTGGTTTTTGCACAACTTTCTCAAATTGATATTTTCCAAATCCACCCCTTCTAACTCTATCTAATAGTTTTCTCTGTCATTGTCACCTCCAGCGTTCTTTCTCCCTCTCAAGAGTGTGGCTGTCATTATCAACTGCACACTATTTTTGGACACCCATCAACAACGTTACCCTTCCTTACTATGCAGTATCAGTTTTCTTCACCTGTCAGTTTGATTTAACAGCATCACCATTCACATTCAGACCTTGGTTACATCCTGTATCAACTGCTGTAATTCTATCATGTTTGGTGCCCTCAAAGACTTCAGTTGGTTTGGTATTCACCTCCTCACAGTTCCAGAACACCTTTGAAGATATTGCCCCTGTTCTTAAGATACTTTCCTGGCTCCCTGCTCAACTGGATATAGATTTTAAGATTCAATTCCTTACGCTCAAGGCCCTTCATACTGTAGCACCCACAAACTTTTCTGAATCCTTTCAGATATACACTCCTTCCTGTGTTCTCAGTTCCTATTCTGCCTTCCAACTTTCCTCTCCATCTGCTTGGTTGACTTCCATAGGGAGTCAAACCATCACATTCTGCCCCTCATCTTTGGAATTTGTTCCCACAAGACATTGCTAACACAGAATGTCTCTCCAACTTTCAGTCCTGGCTCAAACCCATCTCTTCACAGTGGTGTTTCTGGTCTTTTGCTGCTCCAGTTTGCTCTGCTCTACTTATTTTCTGAACTCGATACTGAATTTTTTCCCCTGTACATTATAAAATTTAGAATGGCTTGGGCAATACACCTAATCACCACCTGAACCCAACAAAATAAAGACAGAAAGTGAGCTTTTTGGATCTTGTTTATGTATCATCTTTTATATCTTCTTCAAGTTTCTCTATGTTGTTAAAGTGGTCTAAAATGATGTAATGTTTATTGTAAGACAAGCTACTTTGTTTTCCGGACCTCAAAGTGACACTGAATCAACCTGTACATGAAGCTGATTTAGTGAAGATTAGAAGAAGCTCATGAGCAGCTTTGGAAAGAACTCGTACCATCCATTTTTTTTCTCTACTATTGTGTTATTTTATATTTTTATGAATGGACATATTTGTCTCCTGCCCAAGAAACAATAGGTTAACCTCATATACTGCCTTTTGTCCTGTACCACCAACTAATAATTATTTTATTCAGTTACAGCTGGTTCTGTAGGATGCAATAATAATCCACTACAAGCATCAACTTAACCAGAGTAAATATAAATAAAATCCATGCATGAATATTCCACTTGATAGCTTTTAGCTTTGATTATAGAACACGCTGTAGTTTCTACATGTTGTGCAAGGCCACAAGAAATGTCATAAAATTTACATCCATCCAAAATTGCAATCAGACTATTCCATAATCTCTTATCCAGCACTACCTAATGATGGGGTTCAGGTGTGGACTCCCTGAACCACTATTTCCTAATTTGAACCTGATGAATCCTGGCATGGTCCAATCTTTAGGGTGCACTAACCCGGTTTTAGGTGGTTAGACATCATGGGCCAGCCTGACGAGATTGGTGACATGAGTGTGTTTGGTGTGTTCTATGTGATCGGCCGGCGTTAACACTGTCCCCATTCTTTTAGCCAATTCAACATGTGCAATTGGCCGTTACCCAGTCATTCAGTCTGACCAATCTGATTGGTGGAGGCCCTGATAGCCCTTTACTAGAAAATCAGTGAATGAGACAACCAGAATCTTTCTTCTTCCACAAGAAGAAGCTCGAGAGCTGACAACACCAGTATTTTCTTATTACTAGCCATCCATTCAACGAGTACAACAACAGCACTTCTTCTCTGTTGACAACAACGACTGACGGATGGAAGTTCTGTGTTTTGGTCTAGAGAGATGTTCCATCATGCCAACACAATACAGATTTGCAGCGACTGCTGTTATGGAGACATTGCATCTTGCACAAGTGTTGAGCGTACACTCAAGTCGGTAGACAATTTGGTGTGTTCCTCTTTTTTTTTTTTAACCTTTTCTGGTGACGATGGGCAGTGAATTCGGTGCGTCTTTGCTTTTATTCTCTCTATAAACTGATAGATGTTTCAGAAATGAGACGCTACTCACTGCATCGTTTGGGATTAAAGAACTTGTGTCCAGTTCAAACATATAAATCACTGCCATAATTATCCAATGGAAGGATCGGAACTATTTACTTAGTTAAAACTAGTTGGGGATTTTTTTTTTTTTTTTTAGGAGATTCAACAAATCGCTAAAGGATAAATTAATCTCTCTAAGGGGCAATAAATGTAATCAAACTCATAATATAATCTAATTCTTTTATATAGTATGATATAAACATAATCTATATATATACATATATATATATGGACTTTGATGAAACACTAATTCTAGACTAATAAAATCCAGATGAAGTGAAAATACACATATATATATATATGTTTGGTCTCTGAAAACTGTAGAAAATCTGTTCATTACTGTTTACAATATTATTGCATTAGTGTATTAACATTTTCTTGAAGTCTTTTTTTTTTCATGCAGGATGTTCACGTTCTGAGTATTTCTTTGTTTCTTCATTTCTTGTAAGTTTCTTTTTGATCTTCTTTTCAGGATGTGTCTGTTCTCTCTTAGTGTCTTGCCTTTGTCTTGTTGAACCTCTCAGCTGTTATCGGCAGAGACAGAACACCTGAAACCACTTCACACTCTGTTGAAGAGGCTGCACCAGGTGGGAATACTTTGGTGTCTTCACACACGTAAACACTTGGGATAAAAACGGCAGAAATTATCTCAGAAATCCATGCAGGAGGGGAAATTCAAAGCACTGCATTTTGCACAGGTCTTGGAATATTTTCTCCAGGGAATTGAGATGGAGAGTGATTCAAAACAAACAGCTGCAGAGAACTAACATTTTAACATTATTTACAGACACCTCTACACATTTATATTTGATGATGCCAATCTATGTTATAAAAACCAAGTGTGTGTGTGTGTGTGTGCGCTAGGGTGACACCAGATGAGGTTGGGTGAAATTTGGGACGGGTGTGTGTTGGGGGGGGGGGGGGGGTTAGCAGGGAGTGAGTCGGGAAATTTTTTAAGAAGTCATTATTTGTTATAAGGTTAATTTTCGGGACACATACTTTGGGATTCGGGACAACAGCTTAGAATTTGGGACTGTCCTGGATTTTTTGGGACATCTGGTCACCCTAGTGTGTGCGTGTGTCTGGGGATTCAAACAAAATTTGGAAAGCGCTGGTTGTTGTAGTTTCGGCACATTTCTGTATTTTTGGTCAAGAAACTGACTAGTGAAAACAGCAAGGTGATAGGACCAATGGCCAGAACATTTCGGCGGTGACTGTTGGACAAATGCGGTACAGCATGCACGAATACACAACAGCATAAAAAGTATCATATATAGAACCTCCAGATCCACATCCGTCAACACGCTAGTTATAATTAAAGCACTTACTGTTTTTTACTTTACACATAGAAACATGTTATATTCGAAGGTATAATTCTGAAGTAAATGTGCTCTGAGTCAAGTTAAAGTTAAGGTTGAAGTAAAAGAAAATACAGCTGACTCAGTCCTGGCGTTTTGCCCGTTGAACAAAAAATGAGCGTTCTATTTTTCATGAACTGTTTATTGGAGCTGTGTGTAATGGAGCCAACAGATGGAACTTCTGACAACACAGCCTGGTCTACTTCATATAAACAAGATCCAAAGTGTCATGGTTTAGGATTCATAGGTTTCATTCTGTAAGTGGAGTCATAGTAGTAGTAGTAGTAGTAGTAGTCGTCGTCATTGTAGTAGTAGAAACAGCAGTAGTTGTAAAAGTACCAGTTGTAGTGATAATGATATTTGTGGTAGTAACTGCAGCGGTAGTAGAAGTGGTCTTGGTTGTAGAGATGGTAGTAGTAGTATTAGTGGTATTAGTGGCACTATTAGGCAGCAGTAGTAACAGTGGTAGTAGTAATAATAATAATAGCAGCAATAGTAGCAGTAGTAGTAATAGTTGTAGTAGTAATAGTAATAGAAGTAGCAATGTCATAGTAATAGTAGTAATAGTACTATAGTAGTAACAGTAGTAGTAGTAATAGTAATAGTAGTTGTAATAGTGGTATAGTACTACCAGTAGTAATAGTAATAGTAGTAGTTCTGTAGTACTAACAGTAATAGTAATAGTAGTAATACAGTAATAACAATAGTAGTAATGTAGTAATAACATAGTAGTAATGTAGGAATAACAGAAATAGTAATAATGTAGTAATAAGTAATAGTAATGATAGTATAGTACTAACAGTACTGATACTAGTAGTGGTAGTAACAATAGTAGTAATAGTAGTAGTAGTGTTGTACTAACAGTAATAGTAATATAGTAATAACAATAGTAGTAATGTAGTAATAACAGTAGTAATAGTAGTAACAGTAATAGTAATAATGTAGTAATAAGTAATAGTAATGATAGTATAGTACTAACAGTAGTGATGCTAATAGTAGTAGTAACAATAGTAGTAATAGCAGTAGTAATAGTAACAGTAGTAACAGGAGTAGTAATAGTAGAAGGAGTAATAGTAACAGTGGTAGTAATAGTAACAGTAGTAGTAGTAAGAGTAACAGTAGTAGTAATAGTAACAGTAGTAATAGTAGTAGTAATAGTAACAGTGGTAGTAATAGTAACAGTAGTAATAGTAACAGTGGTAGTAATAGTAACAGTGGTAGTAATAGTAACAGTAGTAGTAATAGTAACAGTAGTAATAGTAATAGTAACAGTAGTAGTAATCGTAGTAGTAATAGTAACAGTAGTAGTAATCATAGTAGTAATAGTAACAGTGGTAGTAGTAGTAACAGTAGTAGTAATAGTAACAGTAGTAATAGTAACAGTAGTAGTAATAGTAACAGTAGTAGTAATCGTAGTAGTAATAGTAACAGTAGTAGTAATAGCAACAGTAGTAGTAATCGTAGTAGTAAAAGTAACAGTGGTAGTAATAGTAACAGTAGTAGTAATAGTAACAGTAGTAATAGTAATAGTAGTAGTAATAGTAACAGTAGTAGTAATAGTAACAGTAGTAGTAATAGTAACAGTAGTCGTAATAGTAGTAGTAATAGTAACAGTAGTAGTAATAGTAACAGTAGTCGTAATCGTAGTAGTAATAGTAACAGTAGTAGTAATAGTAACAGTAGTCGTAATCGTAATCGTAGTAGTAATAGTAACAGTAGTAGTAATAGTAACAGTGGTAGCAGTAGTAACAGTGGTAGTAATCGTAGCACTGCTCAGATGACCGGCTCTTTAAAAGTCTGGTTCAGTTCAGCTCTGCTGGTACAAAGCAGTTTTTATTTGACTAAATGCATCTTCATGTGAAGTCGTTTCTCAGCAGCTCTTGATAAAACCTTTTATTATTCATGCACTGGTCGTGGACGCTCCTCTAACTACCATTCCTCAGACCGGATCCGTTTGCATGTTTTTAGACGTCAGTCCTGGTGTGAGTCTGTGGGGTCTCCACGGCGTCGGACCACGGCTCTTCCAAACAGCAGCACACAGAACACAGCTGTCATGGCGGCGTACGATTTGAGAAGAGCGCTGAGAGTCGGAAAGAAATCTGGGTGTGCCGTTATCGACTGTCCACGTCCCAGGTGAGCGTAGACCAGCAGACGGACCTCCGCCGCTCTGCGACCCTGAAGCCAGCAGAAATATGTACCTAAACAGACAGGACCACAGA
>JAPSES010042408.1:0-12221 GCA_029822895.1 Maxillicosta whitleyi
AATGTCTCCCTTTCTTTTTTCAGATGACGTATTCACAGAAGCAGTGATACTGTAATTTAGGCAGAACAGCCAAACAACATGACTGTGTTTCCATCCATCTGTGCATTTATCGGCACCTTTTTATATATTAACATTCATTTACTTTTCCCCTACTAGGCAAAGAATACAACAGACATACTATCTCTGATTCAACTAGTACGAGATCATGTCACAAATGCATTTGCTTTAATATTTCAGTATTTTCACCAAATACACTAAAAATTCAAATACACTGGACTGAAAAAGAACTTGAATAGACTTTATATGTTGAGTGGATGCCTGTGTTTTCTGTGGGCTTCTGTACCAAGTTGATTATAAAGTGAAAGATGCCATGACACACTTTGATATCCTTGTGGAAATGAGGAGTTCCTCTGAATGTCCAATTTCATCACTAGACATCATTGGTTTAGAACTATGTAGATCATACTTAACCAGATTTTGTGTCATTTTAACGTAATCTTTTTATACATATACAGTTTGCAGATATTAGGGATGCACCACTGAGAAGGCAGATAATAGTGTTTCAATAATGATTTGGCTTGCAGCTGATGCCAGCAGTAGTCTTTTGAATTAGATTTTTAACTTTTTCCAGATTGTTGTTATGCTAACCACTAGCATGCGAATTGTTGGCAGGATAAATTCAGTTACTGTTGAAGCATGCCCAATGATGGTCTTATTCCCCAACTGACAGTTCATCAAAGTCTTTCTTTCTAGCACTGTAGCTCCTAAACTTTGCTCTGAAGACACTGGAAAGAAAATAAAAAACAAAGATTATTTTAACATTCTGCCTCTTTGAGACTTAAACTATTTCAGTAACATTTAATCAAAATGGAATACATTTTACTGGAAATGAAACCTTAATTCTGAAAATGAATTAACTTTTCTATTCAAATAAAGTTATGAAATTACCCTTTTTAACTGTTTTTTAACAATTAGTGACAGTTTTTTTTTTGTTTTGTTTTTTAACTTTCTCCACATTGTTGTCATGGTGTTACACTAGCATGCTAATGGTGCACAACATACATTCAGTTACAGCTTCGTGTCACTTAAATTAAAGCTGCAGGACCTGAAACAGCAGAATTTGTTAATGCACCCCTTCCCTCTGTCCACATCAATGACAAACACATTTCGGTGCTGTGGAGTAAAATAACACACATACCTGATTGAAACATAACTGTGATTATCAGGAGTCTAGAGAAGAAGATCTCCACATTCAAATCAAAGTGGTTTTACTTCTTGTCACACCACTTCTAATGCAATATGTGAAAGGTAATCATTTAACTTTCAGCCAAAGATGCCAAAACAAACTGTTAAGTATTGCAACTTCAGCTTTCAATGTGAACACTTACAAGTTGAATGTTCATAGGCCAGATGCAGGCAGACACGTGGGAACACTTTCATTATATTTTGAACCTGGCTTCAAATCCAAGTGAAATGTAAGCTTACACACAGCTGAGCTCCTGCAGGGTCAGATTAACACTGGGGGAAACCTCTACACATGTTCAAACCTGTTGAGTCATATACTCCTGATCACAATTTTAAGACCAGTTGGAAAATTGCAAGAATTCACATTTTGCACTGTTGGATCTTAGAAACGTTAAAAAGTAGAAATTCAAAATGCAAAAAGAAGAAATGTACACAAAATTGAGTAAGCAATTTATAGAAAACAACTATGGCTAAGGCAAGTTTTTCCAACGGGCTAGTGGGAACATTGTTCCAAATGGTGAAGATGGATTTATGGAGGGCATCCACCGTCTGGAACTGATGTCCATTTTTGTACACTTCCCTTGCCATCCATCCTCAAATGTTCTTGGTTGGATTTAGATCAGGGGAACAAGTAGGATGGTCCAAAAGAGTGACGTTATTCCTCTAGAAGAAGTCTTTGTCAGCCGGTCATTGTGAAGTGCATCATTACCACACAGATGAGGCCCTCGGTCATGCCTCCTGCAACATCTGCAAATAGCACCGTTTGAACCGCCATTGTTCCAATGAAGGAAAAAGCATCCCAGATCATGACAGTGCCCCCTCCACTGTGCCCCACAGAAACCATCAGCAAGGGTAAACTTTTTTGTTGATCAGAGAATAAAACTTTCTTCTACCTTTCAATGTCCATATTTGGTGCTTTGGTGCAAAGTTCACATGGGCAGTTTTGTGGCATTGAAGGAAATGAGGCCTTTTGAAGACTTCTTTTGTTCTTAAAGCCCTTCTGTGGTAGGAGTCCGTCTGATGGTTTTTGGGTTGCCGTTGGCAACAGTCACAGCCTTCATCTGTGTCCAGGACCATCATGTGTCGGTCCTCTGGCTCAGCACCGGTGAAATTGTTTTGGGGTCTACCACTTTTGTTCAATAACCCTCAGGGTCTTTTAAGGAATTCCAAATGAATGTATCACTGCATCCAACCTTCGCAGTAATGACATGTTCTAAGAGGCCTTGCTTATGCAGCTCAGTAATATCACCACATTCAAACAGCCTTTGCCATCAGGAGGTCATGACAGTGTGAGTACCTGACAGAAAATCATATTGAATCCACGTTTTTGCATATATTTTGCCTTTTAGAGGCTGTGGTCTCATTATTTTGTTTTCAATAAATTGCTTACTGAATTATTTTTTTGTCTCACTCCCATTCCTTCTTTTTGCATTTTGAAGCTCAACTTAGAACTGTCTTTAGATCCAAGTGTAAAATTCATGCAGTTTTTCAACTGGCCTTAATATTTTGATCAGGTGTGTTTGTGCATCCCTAGGTCTTGTAAAACTATTTTCTCCTCCTTGTTGTAGTTACACATCTCACTGGATGGAAACTCAGCTGTGTATCTTTTAAATGCACCTGTAGTGGAAGGCCAGTTCTAAACTTCTATACAGGGTGTATCAGAAAAAAAACACATAGCACCAAAATGCAAAGGTGTTTTCAAAACCTGGTCATATGTGTTTATTGACAATGTAATTCTCCTTTGATTGACACCAGCGTCCTGGATCAGTTTTCATGCTTCAGTGAACAACACTGGTTTGAATTGTGCAAAATAAGTATTTTGCGTATGGAAGTTTAAGGGTTAATATGAAATCTGTCACCATGTATGGCAAGTACAATTGGTCTTTTTTTTTTTTTTTTTTTTGCATACGTAAAACAGGAAAAAATTCTTACATGTTAACCCCCTACCATTGATACAACAAATTTACAGATCATTGGGAAACCAAAAATTAATAGCAAATTTGCTCAGCAAGTCAAGATTTGGCTTTTACACTTCAGGATTTTAATTGAGGGCACACAATTCAATTCAGTTAAAGGATTCCAACATGTTTAGTCTTCCACATAGGCCCCATTCCTTGCCATACAAACTTGAACCCTCAGCATATCTGCCATGACATGCCTAACCATGCCCCTGTCCTACCTGAGGAGTTCCACTTCAGCTATGAAGATGCAATGAATTATGTATGGTGACTGAAATGTATGTATTGTATTTGAATTGGTCAGTTCAAAACAAGCTTAAAGAATCCTCACTAACAGCATTAACCCCTTGTGTTTGATGGACCTGTCATTAATGGGAAATCTTTGTATCAATGGTAGGGAGTTAACATAATTGTTTTTTGTTTTTTTTCTGTTTTATGTATGCAAGTAAAAGACCAATGGAATTTGTCATCCTTGGCAACAAATCTCATATTAACACTTATACCTCCATGAGACTTCTGTTTTGCACAATTCAAATTGGCATTGTTCACTTAAACATGCAAACTGACCCAGGACACTGCTGTCAATCAAGGGAGAATTATGGTAAATAATTTTTATTTATTATGGTAAATAAACACATATGACTGTCTACTTTTTTCTTCTACACCCTGTAGAGGGTTGCTTGGGGGGTGTAATATGTATGTTACTGGCTGCTCACTGCTCTATAGTATTTTAGACAAATGTTTTCTCAATCTGTGCTGATGCAGTGTTTTCTCTGGTTGTTATGTTGTAGGTGGAGATGAGGAGACAGCCGGTGAGGCTGAGGACGCTGTCGCTGAGGAGGTGGCTGCAGAACCTGAGGGGGAGGTGGCTGCAGAACCTGAGGGGGAGGTGGCTGCAGAACCTGAGGTGGCTGCAGAACCTGAGGTGGCTGCAGAACCTGAGGGGGAGGTGGCTGCAGCTGCTGGCAGTGAGCCAGAGACCGTAGTTGAAGCTGCAGCTGAAGCTGTGGTTGAGGTCACTGAAGTCGTTGAAGAGGTGGCTGAGGTTGTTGTCCTGGCTGCGCAGGAAGTGGAGGCCGTTGCAGAGGAAGTGGCTAAAGTGGCAGAGGCTGTTGAGGAAGCTGCAGAAGCTGTTGAGGAAGCTGCCAAGGCTGTGGCTGAACCAGCTGTTGCTGCTACTGCTGAGGAGCCTGACAGCAACGGTACGACTTCATCATCTGAGGAGGAGGCAGGTGCCTCGGAGGCCTGAGGGTGCACACATTCACTGCAGGGAGACACACACTTACAGACCACACTACCACAAACTCAGTTAGATTAGATTAGATAGAAGTTTATTGATCCTTTGGTCAGAGCCCTCAGGAAATGGAGGAAACCAGACACATACTTACCAGAGACACTTGACTATCTGACCTCTTCTAAAAGCTCCTGACAGAAGGTCTTTACTCCCATACAACACTGGGAACAATAAAAACAGGTAATGTTCAGTGACTGTCTTTCGAACCACAGGGGCTTTGCTGCAGCTCTGAAGGTGTCTGACTTAACCTGTTAACAGTCATTCTGTTCTGTCTTCCTGAAGGTGTAGAGTGACTTATATTTATTGGAGTGTGTATAAAAGGCTTCAGTTTGTGCAAATGAAGTATGAGAGAGAAGACAAAGCAGATTATTCTGTTTTTTCTTCACATAATGAAGACTTGAATTTTTCTTTTTGTTTGCAGCATAGATCACTGTGTTTGATGTCTATCATTGCGTGGCCTGATTGCTAAAAACCAGTAAGGCCATCTTTACAGCAGGATCCTTCATTAATTCATGTCTGTGTGACCCAATGACACATTTCCAAAATAGCAGTGAGGTCTATATGCAATGCTCTTTTGCAGTTATGGGTGAAATAAATGTGATCACTCTCTAAAAACAAACATCATTCATTCTTGTCACATGAATAACATGACTAGCACACACCTTCATATTCTATAGATTTTGAGATGTATTCAAACACAACTATATAGAGGAGCAGTGGTAGGAGAACAGAAACACCCCTCAAATACTGTGAAATAGTTGTAAATGTTTTGGTACAAAGCTGCTAATGCTAGTTTCTAACTCTGACCCAACACTGTAACCCTCTGTATTGTTTCCTTTTACCAGAGAAAGGTAAACACCTGTTTATCCACAGTTGTGCAACTACAGTAAAATGAGATGGCCCCGTCAATGTGAACAAACTCTGCAACTGTACAACTGTACAACTTCTATCTGTGTTTTATTTTCCTTAAGTGCAATGTGAAATTGTAAAGAGAAAACAAACGTAAAGTTAGTGACTTGAAATGTGTGATCATATTTTTATTTTGCTTATAACTGGATGATGAGCACTGTCAATCATTTGCGATAATTTATCAAACCATAAAATAAAGTTTTTATTGAAATGGAAAGGTTTACTGCCATCGTTAATTTGTCTGAATTTGGTCTCTATAATTTTTACAATGACCTGAATTGGGGCTAGGCACTTTCTTTTTTTAATAAACTTACAAATTTATTTTAGATTCATAATAGTGGTAAATTGCTTTTCATTTTAGCTTTTTCAGACTCTACTGGATTTATCCATTAATTTTCATCATGCAATTCAAAAAGGTTAAATTCGTTACATTTGAAAAGTCATGTGGGACTGTGTTTGTCATTGCATTCCATTGGAGGTGTTTAAAGGCACTAAATCAAAAGTCTAGAAGGTTTTTGTTTTTTTCAAAATTTGATACAGTTTGCCATGGCTACCCACATAAAGTTGTGAGAGCCAAATGTGGGAAAATCTGACTTGAGCAACAGTGATATTTGGGTGGCTGGGCTTTGTGTTGCAGTGCCGCTGGCAGCTGCCTCAACTCTAGAAGTACCCAAGATGGATGATGTCAAAGAAGAGCTGGTACCTGCTATTGAAGTCAAGGAAGTTGCACCCACAGAGGAGTCCCTGCCCTCAGCTGAAGTGTGTGTTGAAGTTAAACTAACAGAAGAGACCCCTGCATTAGCAGCACCTGCTGAAGAGGCTGCCATAGTAGTTGAGGCAGCACCCGCTGAAGAGGTCGCTCTCACAGTTGAGTCAATGCCTACCCAAGAGGCCGACGCAATGGTTGAGGCTACGCCTGCCGCAGAGGCTGCCGCAGCAGTTGAGGCCCTACCTTTTGAAGAGGCCCCTGCAGAAATTGATGCAACGCCCGCAGTGGTTGAGGCAGTGCCTGCTGAAGAAGCTGTCGCAGCAGTTGTAGAAGTCTCTGCACCAGTGGCTGAAGCTACACCACTGGGTGAAGAAACTGCCCAAGTTACACCAGTGGCTGAAGACGGACCAGTAGCTGTTGTGTTGGTGGAAGAAGCCACCCCAGAAGAAGGTGCTTCAGTAGTTGAAGAAGCTGTCCCACTGGTTGTAGAGGCACCAGAACCAGCCATTGCTCCTGTAGAAATGTCGAGCCTCGTACCTGCAACTCCTGTGGAGAACACGACAGAGGATCCTAAGAGAGAGTACATTGTTGTAGTTTTAGAAGGAACACCTAAATCAGACAAGAGGCCCAAAGTGATCGGAGTGGGGCCAATGACGGGAAGGTTAATCCCAGCTCCAGATGATGACGAGGCCCCTCCTTCTGAGGTACAACATTAATTCCTCCGATAGCAGTACTAAGACATTTTGGCTTACTTGGCATCTGTACAGTAATTAAAATGAAGTTTCAAACCTTAGTTGTTGCCTATTATTATAGTACTGGAGCAAAAATATCAGGTAAAGAAAGAATCAGAGTTTTTTTAATAGATATTTTATTTTATGTATCGAGTACATTTCATACATTTCCCTGTAATGCTATTTTTTTTGTAATGCTAGTTTTAAAAGCATACTTAACATGGATTTTTGAATTTTGCTGTTCAGGGTAGGCGACGTCTTCTTAGGATGCAAATGCAGTAGTTCCACAGAAGGTACTGAGCCTTTGATTGTTTCTACCATGGGTTAGGTTTAAGGTTAGGGTGATGAGATTAATTGTGGAACCAATGTTCTTGTAATTTGAAGTAAACGTTCCATCTGTGAAGTTCTGTATTTAGAGTGAAGAAAAAGAATATTCTTATAGACAAAGGGTGTTTGCACTATTGATGTGTTGTGCTTCTGTCCTCCATCACAGTAAACTCCTCCTGAATGATGACATTATATCCTGCAGAAGAGGATGTGCCTTTCTCCAGCTCTTTCCCTCTGTTCTTTTCTTTACACATAAAGGATTCATGTAAGACACATAGTATACAGTGTTTGGATCAATGCCTGTTTTATGGAATAATTGTCATTGCATTTCATCCCTCTCCACCCTGACGTGTAGTACACTACTCCCCTAACAGTCTTTGGGTCTATGGACACTCAATATACAGTTCTACTGCTTTGTTTCCTCTAGCCAACAACATTGATAGTGTCTGTGAAGTCTATTTACATGTTTGGAAAATTCTGAGCCATGTCCTCACTGTCTCCCCCACTCTTCCATAGTTATACTTTAGGATGTCCACTGGAATACATTGAAGTTATGACTACATCCTTTTAATCCTAGCACTTCCCAGACACTCATGCTGTGAACCTCCAGTATTCTATCTGGAGATGTAATGAACCAGACAGCATCACTGACAGCACCTCAGCTCAGGATTTAATGTCTAAATGAAAATCATCAACTTTTTTAAAAATCCACAGGCCTTGCTACCTCACTTTTCCTCCAATTATCCGTCTTAGTGATGCTGTAGACCTCAAGGCCAACATGACAGGACAGTTATGACAGTGTAGGACTTCAATAAACAGGTTTGGAACTTGACCACTAACACCAAATAATTTGGTCTAATTGATCTAACGGTGTAGTTCTGCATTATCTGGCTATTCTCATTGGACCTAAACCTCCAAACAGATTTCACACCTGGCCTTTTAAAGTCTTTTTTCATCCTATAAACAATATTCACACTGTGGCCATGTGATTAGCTCAATTATTGTTGTCAAAAGCCATATTACTACGTTCTAGTCATATTAACACAGATAATATGACAAATATAATTTCATCGTTTTGCAGTTGATTAGAAACAAAGGTGATGGACGGTAATAATCCAAGACAAGACATATTTCAAGGTAAAATAACATTTGATAACTCATGAGTTACTTTTAGTAAAAGCTATTGTTAAAATTCTATAACTTACTAGCTAACATTAACATTTGACAGTTGCATTAGATGATAGGACAACTGTAAATTTCTTCTCAAATACTTGCACAGGCCTAAGCGCTAAGCTTTAACAGAACATTATGGGGGGGGGGCAAATGTGAGTAAGGATTTTTAAATTGATTTATGATGGGCAATTTATTATATCATGTGGTTGGCAGCTGTTTAACAGCAGGAAATGGGATACCAAATGGGCCATTTTGCCTTGAATCCAGTCTCCTGCAGTTTCATTCTACTTTGTCTTATGTATTATACCTTATGGGTTCTGTTTGGTGTTTGAGGTAACTGGCTGCCATGTGAATATTTACTATTACCTGTTGAATTCTCATACTTAATGCAAAAGTTTTAACACAGTCTACCGGTATTACATTGACTGTACAAAATATCAGGGAAACCTTCCTAATATTTAGTTGGAACTGAATTTACACAGTTCCCATTTGGTTATGTCAAATATGATAGTCCTTCTCATATATTTCTCCATGGCTATTAGCACATTTAAATAGTTTAGGTCAATACATTTTACATAGGGTCACAGAAAACATAACAGGTTGGTGATGCAGGGACATACTCTGAGTCTCTGCTTTGATGTTCTTGAGGTTCTCCTGTGTTGTTGCAGTAGAACTATATGGATGTGTAACTTAAAGGGTAGCAGGAAGTACGCTATAATGATGAGACAGGTTGACATAGTTTTGTGCTGGGAAGTGGGACTAAAAAAGTCTGTGAAATACTTGGGTGGTCCTGGTTTTCTTTTCTCCTTTAGATTCTCCGGTCACCTTTACACTTGTATGTTTGACTTGGTAAGTTTTTCTGATAGAACTATGCCAGTCACTGAGGGAAGAACTGTACGATGCACATTTTACAACTTACAGTTTAGAAATGCACCTTCTTGTATGTTCTTTGTGTTTGCAGGTGGGTTTCGCTATTAAGATATAAATGGATTGTTTTTTGTTAGTAAAGGAAAACTGTAACACTTGTTCTATCTATTTTGCTAAATAAAGAGCATTTGGACCACATTTTTTTTCTTTTGAATTGTCTGTTAAATCACATATAATGAAATGGTGTGCAGGAGGATTGAAATATTAGCTGTGGTTATTGTTACTGAGGCTAACTATGGAAGAGATAATGGCTAATTCTGGCATTACAGCTCAGTCAGTTGGGTTTGAGGATCTCTAATGGAAATCTCTGAGATCAAGAAAAATGAAAATAAATTCATCATGTTGACTGACTTGTCTTGGGGGTGCAAATTCAAACTTTTTGAACTATTAGGGTCCCCAAATACAAAGATAAAGAAACCAAAGAATAATAAAAGTGGGTTTAGCAAAATATGACCCATTTAATATTTGTAACTTCACTTATCAGCACCACCCTCTTCGTCTCAGTGATGTAGTCCAGTGTATACAGTGCATACATACTCATTTTTCAGGTTGACTCCGCCCTGATGAACACCTTTAAAAACATGTCACACACCATCATGTGACACCTCTGGAAGTGTTTCCGCCCAAACATGTCAGGTAGGAAAGAAACTACTTACGTGTCTGACAAAAAAGAAAACTAAATGACCTTTAAAAATATAGACACTATGAACCTTTTTGGACCGTCATGTTTCAGTCACCATTATGTAAACCCACTCAATGTGCTCCGTTCACTAGTATCTGTGAGCCAAAGTTTTTCCCCTCAAATGGTGAAACCATGATCCTGTTTATGGATGCAATTAGTTACCATAATCTAAATTAAAATACATTTGCAAAATACTCTTTCATTTTAAGTGTATGGCTGCATTATTCTGACTCATAAATAAAATTATTAATCGTCCAGTGTGCATTTTCATTTTCTTATTCAAGACCTTTCATTCTTTGATGTAATTAAAAAGAAAAAACACATTTGAGATTTAATTTTCTAAAATAACTCCAGCAAATAGTTGCTAAAATTAAATTTGAAATCTATCATTTGAAAATTCAAATGCATTAGCAAAAATGCCTTTTCATTTTAAGAATGTGGCTGCATTATTTGACTTAAATAAATAATAGTATATAATAGTATTAGAAAATGCCGGTTATCTCAAACCATTGCTTCGTATCCTCCAACGGATGGTCCGGTGGCTTACACTGAACAGCTCCGCTACAGTGGTATGAAAAAGTTAGTTCACCCTGGATCATTTTCCAGATTTTCCTTTTATAAATAATTGATTATTCAGATCAGCAATTTCAGTTAAATCTATCATATATCAGACAAACTTAGCAAATTACTTAAGGCCAGTGGTAGATCCACAAACACCTGAGATAAACAGAGGCCAAGCAGTGGTGGAGCTAAGCACGATGGCACCCAGGCAAGATTCAAGATTTTCCCTCCGCCAGGAGATAATGTTTTCGCCTGGGTGTCTTTATGTGTTTGTTTATTTGTTAGCAAGATGACTCAAAAAGTTATGAATGGATTTTAATTAAATTTTCAGGAAATGTTCGTTCTGAGACAAGGAAGAAGTGATGAAATTTTGGAGGTGATCCGGATCACCGTCTGGATCCAGGAATTTTTTATTAGGACTTTCTATTAGTTATTATTATTGGCTATAACGGTGTACTCACTTCCACTTCACTACAGTGTCCCTCCAAATGGAGTATCCACTCGCAGCTTTGGAGGGCACTCCTGATTAAGGGGGAGGGCATAAAAGTGACACCGAACGAGAGGGACACCCTCGCTACCATGGAAATGAACAGACACGTTGGCTCTGCAGCAGCTGTCATGTGTTCAACAGGTTAAGCAGTGTTCTAGTCAGTACAAAGTGGCATAGTGACCCGTGACGCTAACAATTTAACCCAATATGCAAATTTTCAGTTCAGTGTAGCAGCATTTTAACTGTAATTATTTGCCCAGATCAAATGTGAAAAATGTTTCACACGTGCAGGCTGGACTCTATGCAAATCGGCCCCAAAGGTGGAGCAAGAATAATGTGGGTGGAGCCGCTAACTGAAAGGCATAAACTGTCTATACCTACAAACTAAAATTCACCTTCTGGTACCCTTAAAATGGACTTTTTTTCCTCAAATTTTAAAAAGCTCCGCACCACACTGCACCGAGGGAGTGGTTTAAGAATTGGCCCTTGTCTCTCCAGTATGTCCTGGGTCTTCCCCGGGGCCTCCTGCTGGTGAGACATGCACAGAGCACCTCACCAGGAAGGCGTCCAGGAGGCATCCTGAGCAGATGCCCAAGTCACCTCATCTGGCTCCTCTCAACGTGAAGGAGCAGTGATTCTATTCTGAGCCCCTCCCAGATGACCGAGCTTCTCACCCTATCTCTAAAGGAGAGCCCAGACACCCTGCGGAGAAAGATCATTTCAGCCGCTTGGATTCTCCATCTAAGGCCTCATTCACACCAAACGTCCACCATGCGGTAAAGGATTCCTCGCGGAGTCTTGTTGCTCTGCCTTTCACACCGGACAGTCTCCTCTCTATGCGGCCAGCCCCGTTCTGAAATGCCCAAGCCCGTGTTCTAAAAGGGCGCATGCCCTTTAAATAAGTAAAATATGTGTTTCTCTTAGTTGTTTTTTGCTGAACCGAAAACACACATGATGCGTGGCGTGAATATATCATGAATATATCACTGGTGGAGGCTGATGCACTTTATTTTGTTCTTGTTGTGTGACTTCCTGTTTTATTTTGGTGAATTCCCTGCCATGTCATGTCTGCTGTCTTACTTCCTGCATTCCCTTCCGTGTCACTACCCGACCTCATTGGTTGCTTCCCCAGAACCAAACCTTGGACCGAACCCCTGATCACAGAGTTTAGGATTTCCCCGAAAGTAGATGTTCTGAAATATTTAAATAAACTGT